>JAQRGC012281824.1:0-13317 GCA_028659135.1 Plantago lanceolata
ATTTGTAATTGTGATAACTATAGTAATATCCAAGCAAAAGCACTTGCACATTTCCAAATCCTCATTTCATTATTAGTCATGGTTTTGATCCCATGACAACAATTATAGACGACGAACATGTACATTATTATTATTATGACACTTAGTGAATAGTGATGTCCTCGATTATAATGTTCAAAAAGAACTTTTCTTTTATTAAACAATTTCATGAATTGATTTGCTTAATTGTAATTTTGGATGTTTGCTAGGTGTGACAGTGACGGAATTAATTTCATTGTAATTGGAAGTTTGTGATGAGTGATAGTGACCGGGGATATATGTAATGTTCCAAAGTTTCAAAAACTTTAAATGGATTCATAAAATTACTCATATAAACAAGGTGAATATTCAATTAAAAAACACATTACATAAGAACTAGTAATTGCATATTTCATTAGTTCATTTGAAATATGAATGCGTACAATGAACCTAAAAAAGCTTCATGATTGTCAGAAGAAAAGTTAAGGGTAGCTGTCGCGGATTAAAATGTCAGATCTCAATCAATTAGGAGTCGAGTGAGAATAAAGTGTGTGTGAAAAAGATATGTGTTTATTTGTTGGGTCATCACATCACCTGCACAATATTGGAAAATAATTCCTCAAATGGTTGGTTGTAGACTTGTAGTGACATTCATTTTGGGCAATTATATATGGGGTTGGATTGATGATGATATGATTTATATACTAAAGCATATACTACAGCATTAATTGTGAATACTAAGTAGTACCATCGGGCAGTGTATTACCTGTGCAGCCGGTTAATTGGCTTGAGAGGGTGTGGGTTTCTTTGATTCCATCCAAGTTGAATGGGTTTACTTGGAGACTTGTGTGGAATAGGCTACCCACTGTTGATAATCTTCGAAAACGTAATATCATTGCTCCGGAAACGATTTGCTTTTGCAAATTATGTTTGGAGGAGGATACGGATATCGAGCATGTGTTTAGAACATGCAATTTTGCCGAGTCAATTTGGAAGCTTATGGCAGCCTGGACGGGGTCGAATCTATTGCCGGTAAATTCGGTTATTGAAATTGTAAATGGGTTCAGTCTGGAGAATCGTTCCTGGAGGGTGGAGATGGAGGTGGTTATAATTCAAGCAACACTTTGGCACTTGTGGAAAGCTAGAAACGACGCGACATTTCGGAATGTTGTAAGCTCACCAGCTGAACTTGCAGACCGAATTAAACACAATTTATGGAGTTGGTTAAGGAGCAGGGGTGCGCTGAATCGTGGTTACAAGTTACACGATTGGTTGCTACATCCAGTTAGGTGTTGGAGGACAGGAAAATCCAGTTTGGAAGGTTGCCGCTGAAGTTGTGAAGTAACACTCTGTTATTGGAAGGGTGTGGATTAAGAACTGGTGGGGTATGGCAGTATATAAATCATATTACATGAATTGGTTGGTTTGGGAGTCTTGACTTGTAAATCTGCTTGGGACAAGGAGCATGGTTATATGTGTGCTACTTTTGGCATTTACATGAGTGTGTAGTATCCCGGTGGAGAGCGTACCCTTTCGTTTCTTTGCTAAGTCCCCTAGACTTGCATCGAAAGGATCTCCGCTTCACCGGGCTAGACTAGAGTTGGTGCATCAACTTGTCACCCCCTAACTCTTGGCTTCTCGCTAGTGAGGAGATGTACTAGACGACGGGGGTGGTCTAGCTTTGATACTTACATGATGTTCTTGCGGTTTGCACATATTAATTTCCATTACCTCTTTCGTTCCGGTTCGGATAGTGGTGTGCATCTCTGATGCACCGAAGTGTAATTTTTGTGGGTATTATTATTATCATTATTAATAAAATATTTGCTTTTTCCAAAAAAAAAATCGGAATTGAAAACAAGCACGGTGCATGAATGACCATAGGAAAATTATGAGTTAGACTATTTTATTTTCGTCTGAACAAAACTGAACTGAATAGAACAGAACTGAATAGAACTGAAGTGTAGTACAAAATATAACTAAGCAAGACTGAACAGAAGTAAACAGAACTGAACTGAAAATAATGAGTTTTCAGATGAAAAGAGCAGATCCTTGGGAACGTCCAAATCGAGTGCACGAGTGGAAACAGCTAAGCTACTGGACCCTGCTGCTAGCTTGGATCATTCGTGCATCTCATTTTTAAAGATTTGCGGGATCACTATGTATTAGTAATTGGTTTACCATTAAGAATCTAACATTATCGATCATCGGTCATCATATAAACGTTGAGAAGGTAAGTACTAAGTATAAACTAGTGAAGGACTGATCAAGGTCATATCCTAGCTTCTGCATCATTCTTAAATATGTATACGAATTGGTGCACCACAAAAACCTTGATAAAGACGAAACTAAGCATACAGTATATTATTTGATTTAATATAATCTATACTTGGTAAGTGTTAGATCGTCGCTCTCAATTCTTCGATGTGTCCTCCCATAATATTGGCAGTTTCCCAATCATCATTTCTTCTTTTTGAACATAGTGTTGGATAATCTATGTACATGTCATTAACATGGAGCCAAATTTTATTACCGAAGCTAAAACTAAAATTTTGCCTTTTCTTTTCTACAAAACACTCTCATTTTAAACGAATATCCCCATCCTTAAAATTGTCAAGAAATAAAATTCTTAGTAACGTAGATGCACGTTATATTCTAAAAATAATCGGGTAGTAAGGAGTTGGAATTGCATACGGGAAGTGGAGTTCTAGATGTATAATTATATCTAGCTCTTGTGTCTGTAAGATTGGTAACATCTCAATTAAACAAATTAACTCCACAAGTTTTGGAGCATATGATGGCAAGTGCGTCAACAAATTGGACTACTATACAGCAATATTCGAAAAGACCCAAAATTTGAATAATTTCTAAGCCGAACAGAACAAAGCTCGAACGAAGTTAATCAATCACAAAAGACTAGTGCAAGCTAAATAATTCCACAAGTCTTAGAAAAATTCATATAATTAACTATATTCATCTTCCAAGAATATCCTACTATGCAACTTTTATTAATTTTAATTGATTAATTACATCGTTGAAATCTAAAAAACTCAAACCCGCTCGTCACATCAGTGTCATTTTTGGTCTTATAATAACCATCTGTCAATCTCTAATACTCACAAGAAAAATATAATAATAATACATACAACTAAAATATCAAGAATATGGAAATTGAACAACAATGTAGTAATTTTTTAAAAGTACAGCACCATGGGTGCAATTAACCTTTTTACATTTTAAATATTCAAATTGGGCCCATTAGTAGTAAAACCTCCAATATAAAATGGCCTATTCCACTTGGTTCATTACCATGCAACAAGACCTCACACACTCAAACCATCTCTCAAACTTCCTTAGATCATGGAGTTGATCAAGAACCTAAACCCAACTCCAAAGATCGACGAAAACCCGAACACCGCAACTGTCCGTAGCCTCTACGAGGCACTAGCCGGACGCGAAAGGAATATATCCGGGCTCATTGCAAGTGATCTAGAATGGTGGTTCCACGGCCCACAAAATTGCCACCACATGATGAACATGCTGACCGGGAAATCATCGTCGTCGGATTTCAAGTTCGTGCCTAGGAGCATAGACGCATTCGACGACTGCGTGATCGCGGAAGGGTGGGAAGGGGCTCAGGTGTATTGGGTGCATGTGTGGAAAGTGAAAGATGGTGTGATAACTCAGTTTAGAGAGTATTTCAATACTTGGCTAACTGTTAGGGACTATAGGCCCATTAAGTGGTTGAGGTCTACTACTTTGTGGCAGAGCCACCCTCGGGACCTTGCGAAACGGTCCTTGCCGGGGCTCATGTTGGCCATTTGACGGCGGCCGGTTTGTGGCGGAGATGGGAAGATGTGGGTGGTGTTAAATATATAGAATGTAGATTGTTATAATTATTATTGGAAGTTGATTAATTATTGTTGTTACGTTGTTGCTGCATGTTGTCCTATTCATTTGGTACTAGGATATATAAGTTGAAGGTTGTAATGATGTTTTGCAATATTGTTAGTATTAATCATGTGAGTTATTTAATTACAATTCATATGTTTGTGATCAGAAAAGATACGTTCAGATGATGATTTGAGATATATATTCCGTGTAGAATCATGGTAGTATTATAGGATTGGAATTAATTAAGAGAAACATGATTAATGAATGAATGATTTGATTAAGGCTCTGTTTTTTTTACGAAAAGAACAGAGCCTAATTTAGCTTGCACGTACGTTCCATGATAGCTACCCTCATAGTAATAGAGATTTTATCTTAAATTAAAGCAAAACTATGAAACTTCAATTCGGGCCCCAAAAATTAATTTTAAGTACCCATTGATAAAAAAAATCAACTTTCAATTTCGAAGAGCTATACAAATGGTCCAGAGAGTTCAATCACATAACAGTTAAAAGGGTATTCAGTTTTTTTTTTAATCAAGGAAACAGTAAAAAAAAAAAGATTTTCCATGATCGAAGTTTTTATTTTTATTTTTTTGGGAGTGCTACATTGAACTCACTCTTCGCAGTTCGCACTACGAATTAGTGGTTCAAAGAAGAACTGTCCACAAAAAGGTGAATTTGGATCAAGTTGGTGTTCATGGGTTTTAAAGAAAAAGGACCCCTGTTCCTAAATTGGACATGCAAAGCCAATTTTATTGATGAATGAAGTAGAAGTAAATCATACTGATCACATACCAGTGCAATCTGAGGCTATATTCAGTTCAGTAGTTCACCTTCAAGGCTTCAATTGTGTTCAATTCAATTTAAATCCATTCATTTCAGTTTAGATTTGTTTAGTCCAAATTTATACTTCAATTCAATTCATATTTATTCAGTTAAAAAATCTCAATCAAACTAAACGGAACGTACTAAACATTTATAATGAAATTAGCCAAGTATTATTAAATTCCAAATTTGGTGGTACCCTGTCCTGCAAATCTACATCAATTAGTTTGGTTCTTAATAATTTATCAGTGATCCACCACCCTTGGCCTCAATTCAACATAACTAGCACCTCATCCATTGTAGACTTGTAGTACTATTTTCTTATCATTCACACATTAATTAAAGACAGTGAGTGACCACTTAACTACTGGCCTACTGCCATTGCTGTTCATTTCCATAACACTCATCCAACCAAAAAAACAAAAGATAGATCAAGGATGCATTATTCAATACAGCAGACTAGCTTAGGATGAGGATGAGGATGATGATCTCTCGGATGCCAAATCAAGCAGTGTGCGAAAGAATTTGTGAGGATACATCGGAGGCTGCTCTGCAAGTGCCTGCACAGTACGTCATCATATCACAATTCATATCAATATACTGTAGTATACATTACCCAATCACACTTTCTTCAACAAATCACTAACAAGGTGGTGAACCAGCATGCTTCGGTACTACAGATAAAACAAACGTAAACACCGTTAATCAAGTTACCTGATGGATTAGGACGGTGGAAGGTGTCATCCCAGGAACAGTATTGACTTCTATTATTAACACCTGTAATAGTAGTAGTAGATATCATTAACATTACTAGTGTGCATGTTTATGTTCCAAGTTCGAAACCTTTTAGTAGTAACCCTGTGAAATTTTCAAGTTTTAGCAGATAAAGACATACATCACCGTTATCAACATTCACGAATGCATCAATTCGTGAAAATCCTTCCAACTTTAACGTGTTTGCTATCAATTCGATATTCTTTTTACATCTTCCCAGGGCATCATTACTGTTTCATGGGAGGAAAATAATATGAGCAGCAGAATCAGAAAAGCAGCTAAAGGACAAGACATACATTGCACAAAGCTGTCAAACAATGGCTGGCACATGGAGTTAAATGCAAAAGATTGGATCTAATAGACGATAAATGTAAAGCAAGAACTCTGGCCTTCTAGTTTAGGTAGCCTATTATCTTATAATGTGATTTTTTTAAAAATATTATAATGTGATTAAGTTATATTGGAGTCATCTAATAGTTTGTCACTTGATTATCAACTTACATTGCACAAATGCAGTTCACATTCAGTTTTATTCGAAAAGAATTGACCAAACAACTTGCTGCTGTTTGTCTACAAATCTTTTGAGTTGTATGAATAAAGACCAAATTATATATATGCAAGACAATTACAGGTACCATGCTTGATTTGAGTGCAGTATCATTCATCATCTAAAAGTTTAAGCTTGTAAGTCAGGCATTTTAGTATGTATTTTCTACAATGTACAAATATAGCATGACAAATTGACAACAATGTTTATGTAGGAAAAAGATATTTACGAAGAGAAACAACGGACCTTATTATAGAAGGTGGCGGAGGAGTCAAATTGATGCCAGTCCCACCTGACAAACAAATTGACTGCATTATTAAACTTATATTCCTTAATGATGGTAACTCTTAGAAAACAACGTCATCTTTGATGAATGAGACTTGTCAAAAAAGTAGTATGTTACATTGCTTCATATAAGTGATTGTTTTTCCCAGAAAATATAAATCCAAGAAGAAAAGAGAGTTAACAACAGAGAAAACTTGCATATTATCCTGTTTGGACTTCGGAGTAAGGTACCTTGAAATTTCTCCTCGAGGGATAATATATCTCCGGTTTCTTTCACAGTAATGCTAGGAGTCAATGACCACATGGAACCCTGTTTTCCTAAAACACCAACTGTTATTTCCACCCATCGGCTGTTTCCTTCCCACAGAAGATCAGGATTATTTCCAGCACTTAATTGAGACGAAAATTTTATTTCGTCAGTCTCAATGAAAGGCTCAAATATCAAGATTTCTGGAGGAGGAACTGGCATCTCTATTGTCCCATGGGCCTGTAAATTAAGAAAATTAACAAAAGATATGACCAAACTGGTAAATTCATGACAATCAAAGGATAATTATGCTTTTAAGTGGAAGTAACTCAAAGAAACCAATACCTTTGATAAACTGTTAGGTGGAATTCGTGGAAGACAGCTCTCCAGTGCTTTAACGTACACTGCTAGATCCCCATTGCAACTGTAACAATGAAATGGCATTAATAAAGCAATATCTTCAAAACATGAACGGGCACTATATTTTTATGATTTATCTGTCATCTAAACAGCCCACTCCATTATATGGGAGAGAAACCGTACATCCCCTTACCGTAATCTTGCAACTCCTGTTGAGCATCCGTCTCTAGCTGGTTTAACACATAATGTTTCTGTCTTGAGTTTTGATGTCAGTTCATGCCAGATCTCAAGCATGGGTGCCTTCAGCAATTCTTCTTTCTTGTGGACATCCTTATCAATTGTAAGAACACCCTTCTCTGCAAGCTGTTTGCAAAAAATAAGGGTCAGGTTCTGTTAAGAAATCCAAATTCTCTACAAGGAAGAACAAATTTCCAATAAACTTCTGATCTGTACTTGTTATAGTTCTTCTCTGCCTAGGATGTAACAAATTTAAACTCTATAACAATGGCCTTCCAACACACCATTTCGTGAACATAGAAGGCTAAATAAAACAGAAAGAGATGATTCAGGCTTATCCGTTTTTCTGTTCTCAATTAATAGAAAAAGGGATAATGACGATGATAATGATGCAACCTCTATGTATGTACTATTGTTTGGACAAGTAGGTGAAGGTAATGCTAACTTAACCAGAGCATTCAGATGTACGTAGCACATGATATCATGAGGGAAACAGTAAGATCACACTGTAAAAGTGATCATCTATACAGATGACATACATTTTGGACGGCAAGAGAAGTTGCAACTTTATCCATGCATGTCTTGGAAGCTTGGATGCCCGGGCCTTGAATTTGAGAGAAGATTATCAGGTTCATGCAAGGAACAAAGTATTATTAAAAATAGTTATTGTACTACAAGAATTACCTGTATATGGAACTCCTTCAGCCTCCAACAAGGACTGGAGTGTACCATCTTCGCCTATGCCTCCATGAACTGCCCAGTAGGTTGAAAAAAAATGTCAACTCTGGTTATTGAAAACTAAATATCTTCCTCGCGAAACAGGAAATTCAGTGAAATATAAATCAGTCATTGGTGGACATAAAGTCATTCTTATATTTCTATCCACGTTTGGGACATGAAATACTTTTTTGTAACAAGCTTCATGAAATTGACGGTTGAAGTATTACATACATTCCAATGTGGTTCAATCCCCAATTAAGTAACCAGAAGTTCTAATAAGCTTCATTTGATGAAAGGCAACCAGAAAATCCAAGGTTTGGTGATATTTAGATGCCAAATTATTAGAGGTTCCGTAAGCTTGTCACGAACCTGCAATGAACACTGTTGCACCTACATCTTTTGCTTCCTTGATCCAGTCATCCAAGGAAAATCTCTTAGGTAAGTCATCAGATATGTCGAACCCTCTGAAGAAATTGTGCTTGTTCAGGCCTTGCATGATTTCAGCCATTACTTGGCTTCGCAAACGGGATGTCAGTTCCGCCCTCACTGGTTCGATTGCCTCAAGACAAGCATCAAGAACTTCTTCAGTAGTATGTCTGAGAACAAGAGAATAACTGGGCACCAAGAAAGAGAAGTGTGTTGGAAGGAAGAAAAAATAGAGTAGCATAATAAAAGAATCAGGTAGGCGCTCAAGCGCTTTGTAATTCATTGAAAGAGGGAACTAATCAGTTAAAAGTAATCATATTCATAAGCACAATAACATGCATACTTACGGCAATGACCAGACAATCTTTGAGCCTTCTATTGATTTTTTCATATCGGAATCAAAGTTCTGATCGGTGTTTGGTGCAAGCAAGCATGGTATCACCTCAAGCTGTATCCAACAAATTACAAATGGCACATCAGTCTTTGCATTCACATATAAATTTTGTACATCAAAGAATAAATTCTAAAGGCTCTTATAAATATCATACTACAAGTAAGTTGACCAATCAGAATATACTTACATCTTTAAATGCTTGTAGATTCAACCAAACATTAGTTCCACTCATTAGAGATACCTGCCTTTCAGATGTGTCTCCTCCAAAAATGACAAAAACTTTTTGCAGATCTTGAACTTTTGGAGTTACTTTTCTTATAGAGGGACTGGATATAAGACTAGAACCCAAGAGAATGGGAAACCGCAAGCAAGCACGTTGGATTATCGTACGGAGGATATTAGAGTGTGAAAATCCAACCTGCACATAATAAGATCATATAAACGTACATCCATGTACATCACAGTGACACAAGAGGTTTCATATTCACATATTAGCTTTATAATCTGTTTTTTTTCCAGTTTGGAGAAAGAAGTTCAGATTAAACAAGATTGTGCATTTATCCCAAATCACTGAATCACACAACTTGCACAGTAGCTACTTACAAGATATAAGTGAACTGCATTTATGTAAATCTCTGGAAACAATAAACTCGAAGTGCTAGTATGTAAAAGTTCTGAATTTTGTCTCTGATCTTATCCTTCATTTGAATCCAAGCTTGTTTCCAATAATTAACCCAACAAGAAGTTTGCCACGGTAACTAGCCAAAGGCCTACTTTAAAATATAAAAATTACCTTTGCAGCTTGCTGAAACAAGAAACTTGTTTGCTCCATCCCGCTTATCTGGATACAAAAGGAATACCCATATCCTAATGAATGCCAGTAAACATCACAATATGAAAGTATCATCATCATCAGTAGGTGAGTTATCTTACCAAGTTAATATCAGTGAACACAACTGTGCCTGACTTGGACGTTCCAAACTTATTGCCTGTAGTATCACCTGTATGAGCAGGAGATGGAAGAAACCAACCATCAATTCTAGCAAAGTCACGTAGGCCAAGTCGTTGAAATAATAATGAAGCCCCTTCTCTGATATGTCTAACTATATCTTCTGGAAATCGGGGTGGAGTGTGGTAGGCAACCTGTAGTGTTTTTGCAAGGTCATCAAATGAGTATAAGTATACTGCAGAGGAAAGTAAAACTGTATAAATGTCAAGCTTCTCCATAAATGGAGAGCTCAACTTTGGGAATTTATGAGTCATTCTTATCAACACATATTCTATAATGTTGCAGATTTCTCAGTGAACAAGTTATTCACCAATTCACACGAGTAGACTTGTGGGCTGTAACACCTACAAAAATTGTCATTGGCTCAATCTGGCAAGACTGTTCCAGAGTCAGTTTTTCAGAAGTACGTATAAGTTTTTTCATGCTATTACTATTACCCATGTTTGTATTAGTCCTTCGTATTCATAGACCAGAGTTAGTTACGCCAATCAATTGGAGGGATCACACAACTGAAAAGCAGCACATCAGGGTAGACTTTAAAATGACTCCAATCAGCATTAATACTTTTCACTGAACCATAGTGACAAGATGCATGCATGAAAACCACTACCCCAGCCATAAAAAACAAAACATCAAATACAGAAAGACAAGGACGATGTCCACATTGATTCCAATTTCCACACATATAATTTTACCTGCTGTGTTGGTAGATACTTTCGCCGATAATTGAAAATAACGTCTTTTTCAATCAAATCAGCATTGCCATGCGCTTGAAGTTCCACCTAATAATAAAGCCAGAATATTTTGTGGTGAGTGAAGAAATTTTGTAGTGAGTGAACAAAAGCAGCAGCTATGAAATTTGAAAATTTTCAAAGAACCTCATATATATATATAGACACACAGTATAAGGACAACATACTACAATTGGAAAATTCAAAATGTATTTAAAAAAAGTGCAAGTTAAAACCTCCACATCAACACAAATATGAATTGATTATATCGAATATTATATTATTCACATGCATGTAATTGACTTGAGAATACAAGTACGAGAAATATTGAGAAAATATATGAGAATACATTTCCTGTGATCTACTTCAAAGTCAGAGGTGACAAGAAATTTTTTCTCATTTTCACTACGGCAAGTGATCTACTTCAACATTTCCCAAGTGGGTTAGAAAAGATACTTCAAAATTTCTGAAGCGGGCTGTCAAAATGAAAACTTACTAATGGGAAAAAAATATTAAATTTATCAGGAGTATGTGACGTGGTCGTGAATAGCCATATATATAAAACAAGAAAGTGATAAAAGACCTTCGGCTTGACATCTTATAATTCACAGAAGACCTAGATAATTATGAAACTTGAAAAGACGTAAGCTGGTTACTTTTATCTAAGATGATGATAATGAAACTGGCAAGGCTGACTTTATTCAGCACAAGAATCCATGCCAGTGTTCAACTATAGTGCAGCTTGAAGAATTACAGCAAGTATCAGATAGCTGAGAAGACCACAGGTAGGATGTGAGCATGTACCTCTGTTGGCAGTAGAGCAACAGGCTGGCAGTCTAAACCAGAACCCACATCAAGGACTATCGTTGTAAACTCACAGCCTCCTTCAAGAAAAATTTCTACTAGGACTTTATCATCAATACCCTGTTATGTATTGATATGTTAAGAGTGTTTAACCAGATGAAAAAATCATTATGAATCTTGAAATTTTAGTTACACATGCAAAACTAAATTGCATAGTTGTGTAAAATTGGATTTTATTAATTTTTATGTTTATTTTATTGTCTGTGTGGCTACTTTTCCACTATATATAGAGAAATCATTCAAAACTTAAAGTTCAGATTTCATACTTATTCTTAAGTTCCACATGGAACCCAAACCTTTTAAATTTCTATTAACATCATTGCGGAGAATCCTTATATCTTGGTGGATATTTCAATTAGATCTCATATTTGAATACTTATTTTATAGTTGATACAATTGAAGAACTGATGACATGCCTTCCCAAAGATGTGCATTGTTTTGAGTTCAATGTTAGTGGAGAATATGGGAAGTTCTCCAGATGCCAAAATTGGAAGATCAGCGAGTATACCTCAGATATGATTCCCTTAGCTTTTTCAAGAGCATCAGTAACGCCATAAGCAACTACAACTCCGATGCTTGAACCTGCTCTTGTTGGCTTGACCTGCCATATGACATGGAAGCTGGAACTATTATTCAGATCATGGTTGCCAGTGTCTTGAAATTGCCAGATGCAAGATAAATTCTTACCACTGCTTTCCCTTGTCTGGTATCAAGGTGATTTACCACAAACCACGTCGATAGATCAGTTTCCTCGGATTCACTTCCCTGAAAATCATTGTGGCTATTCAAGAAAATATAGGAAGTCTTAAATAAGAAAGAGGACGAATGGAACAGGGGAAAAAAGGAGGACCATGGCTCGAATACACTAGGAAGAAAAACATTGCACACCACACATAAACAACAGTTCTAGATACTAAGCATTACCTGTACTAAAAAACCAGGTACTGTAACAAATCCTTGTCTGTCAAGCTCCAATGACGCACCATGCTTCAAGTAATCAGAAGCAACCAAGACCACAAATTTCAGAACAAGTAGTATGAATCAAGCACTGGTAAGCATATAAAAATGTTCAAATAGTAGGGAAAAAACTAAAATAGAGAATGAAATAATACCTTGTCAAAAGCTTTGCGGCACTCACTAGAACGTGTCCCAACAAACGGAATGTTTGATTTTTCCAGTAGTTCCTAAAACATGGATCGAAATGTAAGAAAATTAGCTCATAACCATCGTTATGCATGAGCATGTTATCAGAAATTTAGCATAATCTCACTTGGATTCCACCATCTTCGCCAAAACGGCCATGTATAACAGGAAATACTATGTCCACAGCAGTGGCAAGGTGTTCAGCGAAGTCAGTCAACGACTTAAAACCTTGGGCAAGACTGCAAGAGCATCACTTAAAATAGTTCAATCATTTGCTTAGCAACATATATGAGTGAAAAAAAAAAAAAGGCTGAAAAGAACTAATCACCTATCGAGTTTGAAATCAAAATCTGCTGGTGTGTTCGAGTACATCTGCAATGATTAAACTAAGAATACTGAAACCATTATCGCATAATTCACATGTTTTAGACGAAGTGAAATCTACAGAACACCATATGAAATACTGCACGTAGTATAAGTTAAGTAGTACATACTGTATTACAATTTCATCATTTCGCATTCTATCAGACCTGTGCTTTCTTTCTAAAATCACTACATTCTCTCCTTTCATACACTATATCATTCCAGAGACCAATTAATCCAACTTGCTCAAAACCAAACCTCGATTCGACATAACAAGCTACTGCCTTGGAATGAGCTAGCTCAGTTAAGTGATGTGATAAACTCATAAACATGAGTACCTGAGCAGAGTCAATAGCAAAGGCTTTGAGATTGGTGTCAATATAATAGCAGCTCACGTGCAAATCATCTCCCTGCAGCAACAATTCAACTCAATTTTGTCAACTATATAGTCAACTATTAGTCAAAATATCTGCTACTACTA
>JAQRGC012282002.1:0-11347 GCA_028659135.1 Plantago lanceolata
AAACTCTTTGCGTATGGACAAGTCAGCGTTTCGTCAATTCTGTAACATGCTTAAAACTAGGGCTGGGCTGAAGAGATCAAAGTATGTGACTCGGGAGGAAAAAGTTGCAACATTTCTTGCAATTATAGGTCATCATACTAAGCAGCGGGTTGGTATGTTTGCATTTCGGAGATCAGGACATACGATTAGTACTTACTTTAACGAGGTTCTCCAGTGTGTTCTGAAATTGCACAAGGTTTTATTGACTAAACCTGAACCCATTCCTAGAGAATGTGAAGAAGAGCCTTGGTGTCATTTCAAGGTATTTGTATGATAATTTTGTCTTTATTGAATGATTTTAGCATTTGAAAATTTTGTCCTTTGTACTGACCTTATATTTGTAATCACTTGTAGGGTTGTCTTGGTGCTCTTGACGGCACCTATATTCCCGTTAGGGTCCCTGTAGGAATGCAAGCAAACTACAGAAACCGAAAAGGGTACCTTTCTGTCAATGTATTAGGGGTGTTTGATAAGGACATGAAGTTTATCTATGTGTTAGCCGGTTGGGAAGGATCAGCCGCGGATGGACGTGTTTTGAGAGACGCTATGAATAGGGTCCACTCTGCATTCTCTGTTCCTAAAGGTGAGAAATATTATTCTTGAACACACATTCATTTAAGCTACTAATTTTGCAAGTACTTTGTACATGACTTATGGCATTGTATCATTGTAACCTTATACTGGTTATTGTATTTCTTTAGGAAATTTTTACCTTGTTGATGCGGGTTATATGAATGCACCTGGATTTCTCGCACCGTTTAGGAAAACAAGATATCACCTAAAGGAATGGACAGATAGTAATCTGCAGCCGAAAACTCCGAAAGAGTACTTTAATTTAAAACACTCATCAGCAAGGAATGTGATTGAAAGGACATGGGGTCTTTTGAAGAAGCGGTTTGCTATTTTACGGTCTGTTTCTTACTTTCCTTTGGACACACAGAACGACATAATTTTAGCTTGCTGTTTGGTTCACAACTTCTTGAGGATAATTGTTAGTGATGACACTTGGTTATGGGAAGAGAAAGTTGAGACCCCTGATCCAGCTTCTATTCTAAGTGATGATGAAGTTGAAGATGATGACGATGATCAAGAAGATGAGATTAATGAGGAATACACGGTGGATGTTGATGATGAAGAAGACGAGATTAATGAGGAATACACGGTGACTGATGATGTTGTTGAAGAAGACGCAGTCATCGATGGAGTACAGAAGTGTCCACTTTGGAAACAATACAGGCGTAACCTTGCAAGCATGATGTACTTTTGGTATCGCAAGAGATTTGCTTTGAGACGTCGTCGTTGAATTTATGTTTTCTTTTGGGATTTACAAAGATCACTTATCAGACTTGGCATATTCGTAATGATTTGTTAGATAAAGTGGTGTAATATTAGGATTAAAAGTATGTTTGACATTTGAAGAATTTTAGGTTGGATGTTTCATTCTGCTTGTAAAGTATGAATGTTTTTTTGTCGTATTAAACTCATTATGTCTGTTTATGAGTATGAACTGTTTATTGTTGCAGATGTTTGATTGTCATGCGTATCTGAAGTGTTGAAAGTTGAAAGTCTTTATTCGTATTTTTATCTGTAGTATATCAATTTCTTTTACTGATGGCTTTGATTGAGTTAATGTAATGTATTTGCAGATGGATTTTGAGGAGCTCAGTGTTCCTGAAACACAGTTTCACAACCCGTCAGCATTTGTGCCATTTACTGCTACTGAGAATGCAACGCTTGTAGCGCCTCCAGCGGCAAAAAAGCAGGGACGTAAGCCAGGTACAGCGGCAAAAGCAACTACTGCTGTGAAAGAGCCAAAATAAAAAACTCGGAAGTGGAAGTGGACTGAAAAATTGGAACTGATTGAAGCAATGAAGAAGGCAAAGGGCTGTGGCTTAAAGACTGATCAAGGCTTCAGGCCCGGGGGACTGAACTTCATTCAGACTCACCTTGAAGAGAAGTTTCCCGGGTGTGGATTGAGGGTGCAACCCCATATAACTCAGATGCTTAGACAGTGGAAGGACAAGCATAGGGATATATTGATGATCATGGGGAGAAGTGGCCATTGCTGGAATGATGCTGCCAAATCATTCTGTGACTGTCCTCCTGAGATTTGGAAGCAACTCACTAAGGTTTGTGTATTCAAACAAAAGATTGTTGGACAAGGCTTACATAGTTTAAGCGTAATTGTCTAACATATTACATGTTCTCTACCTTACAGGACTTCCCCAAAATGGCTGAGCAAAAGGACTCAAACTGGCCACTATTTGAAGAATGGTCTGATATATTCGGAACCAATATAGCTACTGGGAAGAAGTCAAAGGCTTTTGGTGCAGGTGCAACTAAGATACTCTGTGGAGATAGATTGAATGCGAAGTCCTCTGAACTTGAAGAGGGGTACAACCTTGAAGCTGATGACACTGAAGGTGAAGTTAATCAATCGAACAATGGTGGATGGACGACGATTACTGACAGCAAGCCAGTCCCATCTGAAAAGGTAACCTTGAAAACTAGGTCTTACATCCCTGATATAATCGAAGGCAATGTCGTTCCCAAGAAAAGAAAATATTGAAATGTTGGGGATGGTGATGGAGCCTTCTTGAAAATGATGGAAGGTCTCATCAGTGTGAGCAAGGATGCTATGAGTAATTTCAAGGGTCCTAACTCTTCCGGTAGTTCTGTTGTTCTTGAGGATATTTCTGATGAGATGGATAGGCTTAACAAAGCTTTGAACAGGTTTGTAGGACTAACTTCGGATTTCCGTGTTTCAATTTGGTTGAAGTTAGCAGGTGATAACAATCTGAGGAAGTATTTCCTTGCCATGAACGAAACTGATCAGTGCACTTACTTGGGTCTAGAAGTGAGTAAGATTGATGTTGCTTTCTCAACCTGAATCTGGGAATTAATTGTTATATGAAGCAGTCAAAGCCAAATGAAATTAGTAGTTGTATGTGGAGGTGGATTATTGTAATGCAGTGATCGTTCCCATGTTTTGGTTAACCACTAAAAACTCTCTTTTTGGATTTCATTTGTTGTACTTTATGCTTCTTATAACAACTTGTAGTTGTAATCTTTGTTTGGTTGAACTTTGTTAACGACTATTTCGTCTTCTATTTCGTGTGTTATGATTGCATGAAACTGTTGTTCATGGTACTGTTTATCACTTTATCTTATCGCATGAATATTCGACATAATATTTACATTATATGTACTGATAATGACATTAACAAAATGACTTCATTTAATAAAACTTGACTACCACCCTTCACTTCGTTACACTTAACAGAAATACTGCAGAAAAGAAATACATAACTGGAAATGACAAACAGAGAATCTTAAAAGAAAGGAACAACAACAATACTTGAAATTGAAGGTACTTTGTGGAATAGGTAGTCAAGTAAGCCGTTAACTTACTTCTCGGTCTTGACAAACTTGGAGCAAATTTTGGCAAACTTTGCTGTGTTTGCATCAGGGCTACTTCCGCTTGAAGAACCACCAGGGGATGCCGCTCCAGCATCGTAAAAGAGCTTCTTTTTTGCGAAAGACTTTTCAGCACTAGCCCTTCTAGCAGCTAGCCACTGTTCCTCTGTTCCAATTTCAACACTCGGAGAACTCACGGTAGGTGAGGCAAATTTGAGTGAATTTTGCTGTGAAGGTGAACAATTTCCAAGGTTCCAACCTTGAGCAGATGGCTTAAGAGTCTTGCTCTTAGGAGGTAGTGCCTTGTACGTTGGAGGAGAATCCATTGGAAATTTGTCAAGATCAAAGCATGGTCCAAACTTCAGGCTGGCACGATCACCTTGGTCAGTTGAAGAGCTGATGACAATGGTACTACTTCCTTGAGCGGTGTTTAGGCCTGAAAATACATGTGAAAGCTGAACCCACAAAGGATCACCCAAGAGAAATTACCATGCACATCTTTCATCTTTCTGTAAAGAATGACAAAACAGAATGTTAGTGTTTTAATCATTCAATGTAATCATTAACTTAATTAGATTCCAAAACAAATCTCACCGCCATAATGTTCTCCCAGTCTTCGTCATTACCAACAAACTTGTTAGTTTCTGCATCGTAGGCGAGGGAAGGATCTTTCATCATCTTTTGCATGACAGCGTACCTCTCGAACAACATGTGAATGACCTCATTCACCTCATTGGTGGTGTAGTGCTTGTTGAATTTTTCTGCAAGTGCGGTGATGACCACCTCAACACCAAAGTCGACTTGTTTAGGCCATGACCAGACCTCTTGATCGACAGACATTCTTTGGAGAGAGTACACAAGAAACTCAACATGGGCCTTGGGAAACGAGGACCTGTAGAACAGGAAGTTTTGAGCTTTTGAGGCATTGTGAGGGGTTGAAGGAGCCATATTGAATAAGTGTTTGTGGTGAAAGCTGTTGTGTGCATTGAGATCGTATGATATGGAAGCAATTTATAGACATCATTTTGTTCTCATATTGAATAGCCATTTATGATTCTCAACAACTTATTTTTTTCATCTTGTTTTCCTAAACCAAATGGCGTATGTGATTTATTTATCATTTATGTCATTGAACTCCAATACTATTCCTATAGATTTCTTAACTTTTCAAGTTCTAGTATAATTAGAATTTCAATTCCTAGTCGAATTCGCATTGTTCTTGTCCTTTAAATAGAGACTAGTTTTAATTATTTTTATTCACTTTTGATTTTATTAAAAAAAAAACGAGAGTTTTCTCACCAACTATCGGTCTTCGCTATTGTTTGAATCAACAAACATTGATAAAGAATTCTTCGTAGCCACGTACGCTCCATCATTTTTTGTTTTTGAAAAGTGGTCAAACAATGTTATGTAGAAAACATTCAAAGCTTCAAGTAGGATTTATGAGCTGAATCTATATGGTGGTTGTAACAGAGGATTTGATTTTGTGAAAGGAGTCCATATTTTTAGGAGGGTGAAGTAAATGATCATGTCCTTCGAGTAATATGAGCTCAATACACACTGTTCACGTTACATTCAATACTCCATGCACGCCTATTTTTTATTGGCTCGATGACATTAAATTCTAGCTTCTCTAAGCCAGGTTGATGAAGGTTAGCTTGTACTAAATCGTACGTCTAAATTTAATACTCCATGCACGCCTATGGTGGATGGGTAAATGAATTTATGAATAAATACTTTGTTACCGTGGATAATTTCAACAAGTTCCAATCCGAGTTGGACTAGGAATTATGACAACTCTACAATTCTATTGCGTTTACCTTCGATCTACATCAACATTTGGTTTTCCCGTTTCTTAACAAAGGTTGATCAGACTAGAAGATCTTTTCCTAGGAGAAGTTTACTTGAATAGAGAATCATTGAATAAATCGACATGAGAGAGATGAGGTTATGACAACATGGATTAGGAATCCTGACAACTTGAACACAAAGATGATAGTGTGTTGCTGTATGGACAGTGTCATTCTAAAGTACCTAAATTGGAGAGGTACCATTCTAAAGTACCAAACAAAAAATTTGGCTAGTTTCAAATAGTTTAATACGTGTATTCTTTCCGTTGTTTAATTGTTTACTCTATGCACGTATTAGATCTTGGACTAACCATTATTTGTTTTAGAGTCCACCTATTTTATCATACTTGTTTTTTAACAATTGAAATGATACAATGGCCAAAGCCATGATTTGAAATTTGGGATTCAGTAGGTGAAGTAAATGAAGGATTGATTGTTTTCTAAACTCTTAATTGACAATAGTGATCACTTCCCCTGTTTACTCCACCTAATACACCACCTATCCTACTCATGACTGATGACCATAATCTCACGTTTTCTAACAAAATCTGGGATTCAAAAGTTGAATTGAATGAAGGATTGCACAATATTTGCTTTATATTGGTACAGTAGTATGCAATTGCCCTGTTGTCCTCCACCAAATACATCACCTCATGCTCATGAAGTATGTACCATAATCCCATGCCAAAGCACAAAATCTGGAATTTAAGACCATGAACTGAGGCAAGTATTGAATGTATCCACCTAATACACATGATCATAATCATGAAAATAGACCATCAACCATATTTATCATGTCAACAACTAGGGATTGAAGATATGAAAAAATTGTAAGTTCATACATGGTTCAAACTTAGATCATCGGTCCCGACATAAGCTTCCCAAAGTTAAGTGTAGGCAAAACAAATACTCCGTTTCACGTCTTTTCAATATTTTATCGTACAAATAAAAAGTAATTGTAAAACCTATTTTATTTATTCGAGATTAAAGTGGATTCAGGACAAAATCGGCAAAATTCAAGTGCGAATTTAAGATCGGGACGGAGGATGCAATATGTATGATTACTTGACACATGTCAACAATCTGTGAATTCACACACATTTTTGTAGTTCTATAAAAGGCTACCACATTTATGTTCTAAGATTCACACTTAGCACTACAGTCTCCTACAATACCAATACTGAAGACTTAGATAAAAAATTAAGGGTCATGAATCCTCGTATTTGTGGTTGTGGAACCGAAGTTGCTTGCTTCTGTTCTTGGTCAGAAGCTAATCCAGGGAGGAGGTTTGAAAAGTGTCCCCGAACACGGGTAGAGTAATTGTTTTAAGAAATATTATTTGTTCAACCGCTTCTTGGTTGTCAACCTTATTTTGTCGATATTTCCGTTGTCAGTCAAAGTTCCATACTTATATGTTTTCTCTTTGTCAATGCAGTCTCATCATGGATGCGGGTATTGGAAATGGGTTGATCCATCTATCAATGATCATTACACTCGTTTGTTGAATGATTTATTTGCAAACGAGACTAGGCTCATGCAGGAAAACAGTGAATTGCGAGCCACTATTGAAAATTTGGAGAATTTCATACTCGCTCAGATGAAACAACCAAGTGAGAGTGATTCAATGGAAGTTGCCACGGATGATGTTGCTGAAGAGGAGCTGCAAAATGAAGTCACCGTTGCTTACGATTTCCAAGATAGTAGCTCCTTCTTCGAGGCACTTTCCGATCACGTCTTAATTGAAGATGGTGAAGTTGCATCGTATAATCCTTTCGTCGAAACCATGGTTGTCGGTGGATATGTATTTATGCTGCTGCTAGGTGTCGCCATGTTTTACTTCCTGAAGAAGTAAAACTCACTTCCAAATTACTATATCGGTTTAAGTTTTAAATGTTAGTTTCTTAAGTATTTTGTTTCAGTCGAACAACTTGTAATCTCCTATTGGTACATTAGTACCTAATTTTCAATGAAAAGGATCAATTGTTCACGTACATCATGTGGTAACTTTCAATTTGGGGATTGGAGGGAAATTTGAGACCATCTTATGGTCCTTGTCTATTCAAATTTTGGAGGGAAATTCAAAGTTCTATAATAATTGTGTTTACGTATATAAGTTACAAATATGTATTATAACCAATGCAACACACTAACTGGTCAGATTGATTTTTTTTACTGTTTTGTGTGTTAGGTTGATCAAATGAATACATTTTGAGATAAGTTTACACTCCAAGTTTGTACATTAGAGTACATAGTGTTACCGAACAGAGCCACTAAGCCTCTATATAATGGTGCTTATAACCTTCAACTAATTCACCCCTCCAATCTCCTTCATTTCTATAACCAAAACACATTAATCACTTGCAAGAAAAATGGCACCACACACTTGTGGAAGTGGAGTACTCATCCAGTGTAGCTGGGTTGTGAACTCACCGGCTAGGCGCTATCAAATTTGTGCAAGGTTTCAGGTGGAAATACTAAACAACCTACAACACAAGTCATTTTTTTAATTTTTTCTATTGAGTCTCACTTATGATTCTCATTACCCTTTACTTACATCTTCCTAATTTTTGTTCCGCAGCAACCAGGTGGGTGCTCTTACTGGGAGTGGCTTGATCAACCCATCACCGAGCACTACCGTGACATGTTCATTGGCTTCATCAATGATCATCATGCATATCATCGTGAAATAATGACTCTACACAACCTTGTTCAACGCCTACAGGCTCAGCTTAGCCAGCATCAGGTTGGTGATGGGTACACCGGAATCCCTGATTTGAACACACCACCTGTGACTATCATGGCAGGAATGAATCTGAGTGAGCCGGGACCTTCGATGCTCCACTTCGGTAACTAGAAGGATCAAATATTCCCCAAAAACATTTAGCTTAAGTCTACTGTTATTGTTAAGTAATGTCCTTTTAAATTATCTGCTC
The DNA here is from genome assembly GCA_028659135.1 of Plantago lanceolata. Lineage (NCBI taxonomy): Eukaryota > Viridiplantae > Streptophyta > Magnoliopsida > Lamiales > Plantaginaceae > Plantago > Plantago lanceolata. The sequence goes on from JAQRGC012282002.1 coordinate 8,240, forward strand.
AAGAATGTAGCGTAGATTACAATTTTCAATCGGTCCGTTCATTGGAGAATTAAATTACTATAAACTCCATGAACCGTAATCTATGTATTTTAAATTTCGTAATGTTTTTTAATGAAAGGCTTGTTCTTGGGGAATGACAACTATTAAATTTGAAACTTGTTGCTAAAAGCAATTGTGTTGCAAATAGATTTTATTGTAACCTCAATTCAAACTTAGTCTCTCGTAATGAAGAAAGTAAGAACAGAAGTAGCAGTTGTCGTTAGATTACACAAGTCATCCATGAATGAGCGGTTCAGATTTGGTCAACAAGCTCTGTTTGACTTTAGGTGATTCTTAATTGATAAAGTAACAGTCTTTTAAAGGACACTATGCCACATAACCCATTAAGTCAACATTAATGTGATAATACAGTATGACTTGTTGACTAAACCAGTTGTGTTATTGTAAGTAGCCAAATATATATTCACCCGTGTAAATACATTTTTATTTTTTTTACTAAAAAAAGTTCCCTATAAATACTCTGCTGCCCATTTCTCAAACCCTAGAATCCCAAATCTATCAAAACACAAAAGACAAATTAACTAAGATGAACTCAAACTCTTCATCTTCACGTACATCTGCAAGATCAATGGGTTCTGATCGTTTGAACAAGTGCTACTGTGGGAAGCCATCACCGCTCGTTATGTCTCGAACTACCGAAAATCCAGGAAGAAGGTTCTAGGGTTGTGGAAATTTCCCCAATGAGGTAAGTTTTTCATTAATTGGAATGGTCTGTTACACAAATTATTTACAAATCCTTAATTTTTACTTCAAATTACTCAACATTTGATGTTTTCTATAGAGTACGATGTGCAGCAAATTTGATTGGGAGGATGGGCAACTTAGAGATGTTTACTACAAAAATCTGTTGTCCGGGACATTAAATCAGGAATTAAATCTCAAGAGGGAGAATGCTCGTCTCACCCATGAGCTTGCAGAATCTCACCTGGCCTTGCAATTGAGTGCTGAAAGAGAGATGAGTGTTCATCTTGGACAACTCAATTGTGAGCAAGTTCAACAATTGAAAGTGGAAATCGAGGAGAAACAGTCAAGCTTGACTGAGATACAACAACAGTTTCAACTCAGGCAGAATGAGATTGAGGCAATTGCTGTTCGTTTAGAAAACAAGGCTCGGGGGGAGAATCGACAAAATTACCAACTCCCTGCTACATTTAAGAATGGGATGCTATTACTGATTGCAATTATAACTGCAATCATGTTTAAGTTTATATAGTATTAGTTTTAATTTATCTTGTTGTCTGTTTTGTCAATCATGATCACATCGTCTAATACTTAGGCAACATGTTCTGTAAGCTTATGTGATCAAGCTTTGTAACCTTTGGTGATCAAATTCGGCTATGTATGCATTTCAGTTTTATATATTCATAACCATTATTACGTGAAGCTTAAAATGGGGTCAAATTCAGTTTACATGTAAATATGATGACCAAGTTATTCAATATGTATGGTACTACAAATGATTCTAGCAACATTATATAGAATTCGAAGAAAATGAACACAACTTTGGTGATACGTAATGAACAAAAGTATATACTGTTACAAATCTATATGCCCAATTTTACATTGTACGTAAATCTAACACTACCAATTCTACCAAATCAGATTTTGGAGGGAAAATCTTATAAACCTAATTTTACAACAAAAATGGAGGGAAAATTCCCCCCAAAATGTCCACTACCCATTAGGTTTTTGTAACAATGTCACAATAATATAAATCTCAATCTACCTTTTCATTCTATACCCAGCAACCCAAAAAATTTGCTTCAACCTCTTCTCTATCATCAATCCTTACCTCCATGCAGCCAATCAAGAACAGAATGAAGCTAATGTTATTCCGTTCGACGGCGTTGTTGTAGTGCCTCCAAATCTACCATACCTTCCGGTTGGAATTCAAAGAAGTACTCCGGTTCTTTGCCATTGCCGTAAGCCAACTAGGTGTTCGTTTGATGAGTACGATCACCACAACCCATTGCGCTACTTCCGGGCGTGCCCAAACTACTTGGTAAATTCTGTGTCTTATTAGTATGTGTTAGTTGCTGCCATTTCAATCATATAAAGAAACTAAGTACTGTGTTTTTGTAGTCTCTAGATGGCTGCAATTACAAGCAATGGCTTGAGCCGGAGTTGCCGTATAGAGTTGTCCGGGCCATCAATTTCTTGCAAGGAAGACACCGTTTAAGGCAAAGGCATGAAAATTATCTTTGGATAAAAATCAAAGACCTCGAACAACAAATAGTCACTATGAAATCCAAGGAGAGAGTTCGAAGAAAAAGAGCGAAAACAAGGAAACTCGCTGCTGCGGAGCCTTCCGGGAAAGTTTGAAAACAAGAGTGTTTCGTATTATGTTTATTCGATATGCCATAAGTATCCGTACTTCGGTTCAAGCTTTTGCTACTGCATTATCTACTGATTTTGTGTTTTTTTTCACATGTTCAATCTTCAATGTTTCATGGAACGTAGTTACCATCTCATTGTAGTAGTGATTGTGTCCACTCCGTAAAATAATCGAAAGCAGAGATGCTCTTCTTTTTTGCTTCAGCGTAGCAGAGATGGAGATGAGCCATGTTTATTTTTCTATTTTTCTGCTAAAAACGTGCTGCCCACATTACGTTTTTAATGAACAAAAAATTGGCCCATAAGGGTAAAATAGACAATTCAACACTTGAGCTGAAATATACACTCGTGGGCATGTTTTTTAAAACGTACCAATCAAATGTGCTTGGGCCAAGATGAAAAACATGAACCATTTTTTGCAACCCACCAATCAAGTGTATTACACAAAACTGTCTGGTCAACATTGGTCAATTCAGCCATGTTTTCCCTTCGGTCAGCCGTGTCATGTTTTCTTATGCTTTGACCAGCTTTTTTGAATACCCCCTACCAATTGTGGGCTGCTCTTCTGCCCCCATACAGAAAAACTGGGACTTTATATGGAAATTAAGATTGTCGGGGAAGGTTAAAATCTTTCTTTGGCGTGCTCTTAAATGTATTCTGCCTACTACTCATGAGTTGCGTAGGCGACACTTGTGTGAAGACAGTATATGTGGG
>JAQRGC012282076.1:0-10239 GCA_028659135.1 Plantago lanceolata
GGTATGTATATAGGCTGATAATATTTTGTTTTTTGAAGACTTAGATAAAGAGGAATCAAACGGCAAAGGCATCCCACGAAGAAATAGTTGACTTCAATGATATACTGTATTATATATATGCCTTGCCTGGTGTGCCTCGGACGTGGCTCGGTCCCTCGATCACGCCGTATTTTTTTTTGTCTTCTAAATAAATGTGAATCCGATATATTTTTGGTTGAAATACATATTTTAGACTTTTAGACGTTTAGTAGATCAGCACATCGGAAGAAAATGAATATGGATACAGCACCAAAAAAGTCATTTTCTGCATGTCAAGGTCATTTTCCTCTATGATATATGCGTACGTAATGATGAAAACTTCACCATCGATCATTCATAGCAAATCCAAAATAATAAATTAATTCAAACCAGCAACTAGATCCGCTTATTTTTTTAAAATCATATTAGAAAATTTATTTTCATGATAATAAAGGATATACTTTCCGAATGATAATCTCGTGTCAACCTCTTTGCTGGAACCGAATTTTCTATTCTACTTGTGGTCGTGCAAATCTTTTGAACGTGTACGTTAACCGTATTTGGTCTTCTTTTAATTAATAATAATAATAATGTTTTGTTGTTTCAAAAAAAACCCTCTTTAATGAGGCCTAAAAAATTAAAGAATTTAATACGAATATAGATCTAAAAACACATAAGGTTGTTATAAAAATAATTTCATCCCATCCACCGAAACTATATAAAAACAGAGTTGACAAATGAATAAAATCCCATTACATATAGTATGGATGAACTGGAAATGGTCATGACTCATGCTAGTGTATTTTAAACGTATGTAGACAGTACAGTAGCCATGTGAATCTTGCAAGATTCACGGGGCCGAAGTAGAAGAAGATGCACATTCCTTTTTTACCATACCACAAATCAGAAAGTTACAATTTACCAACCATTCCAACAGCTGGACGCAGCGATCAACTCCAATTCACACAAAGCCAGTCAAAGTGCAGAGACGCCAAAAGAAAGCAACAACGAACATTCACACTAGCACTCGTAATATCCGTCAAAATTGAATAAACAACTCTTCCTAATTATTCAATTTAACAAAATTAAATTAATAAGATGATTGATAGATAATAAAATAATGAGAAAAATAATTGATTCTGATCAATCACGTTATTTCAAATGATCTATATTGATTAATTTATCAAATCACCTACATTAATACATTATTAACATTCGACAAATAAAATGAAATACAGTAATGGTTAGAACAGACGACTAGTGAACGTCAAACACACACTAGAAGATACTGAAGTTCTTGTAATGACCATAAAAGAAGAATAAGTGGTGATGATTAGTATTAGCTGTGAATGTTAACAAACTTGTAGTAGTATTTACTATAAATAACAATGAGTCTCGGGTCAAACTGAAGCAAGAAATAAACCACTGTTCTCGCTCCTGGTCTTGCTCTCTTCCATATGGTCTCATCTCCTCTCATCTCATCAACACCATTTATATAACCGGCCCTTTCCTTCAACTGTAATCCACCATTCATTTTCTTCTCTCTTCTGTAATCACTTTCATGCTTATAATCATCTCTTAGTTTCTACACTCTGCTTGTTTTCTTGATCTGTCACTCGCATCACACCGAGCCTCAATATCCATTTCATGTAAGCACTGTCCTAGTTACATTACATCCATGTAATCACCAGTTTGTAGATATGTTTTCGATTCTTGAAGAAAGCGAACTTTTTGAAAATTATGTTCCATGTAAAACTGAATGACTTATTTTTTTATTTAATGATTCCAGTACTGTTTATGAGGCCATGTGGAACATGAGTGATTGATTAGTTTGTATGAACATTTCATGTGCAGTGCAGAGACAAGGATAAGAAATGGGAGCAGGGGTGGAGAATGGTACTGGTGATCATGGAGGGGGACTCAGGCGGAGGGTATGCTGCTCCAAAGACGATTTTCTCCCCGAGGAATCGTTCCAGAGCTGGGGCAACTACACCAATGCGCTCAAGGAGATTCCCTCTCGCTTCATGGATCGTTTCCTGACCCGGTCCAGCGTTGAGGAGGAACTGCAGGTGAAGGCTCGTAGCGAAAACCAGATGAAGAAAACGTTGAACTGGTGGGACCTGATGTGGTTCGGAATGGGTGCTGTTATTGGTGCTGGAATATTTGTTCTAACAGGACTCGAGGCGCAGACTAACGGTGGTCCTGCCGTTGTGCTATCGTACGCTGTTTCTGGTGTATCCGCCTTGCTTTCTGTCTTTTGCTACACTGAGTTCGCTGTTGAAATCCCTGTTGCAGGTACGATTTCATGGACCGTGTGGTTAGAAATAAGTCATCGTGTTTTCAGCTACAAATTCTATGTGTTTACTATTGCCCTGGTCTAGGTTTGTTTAATTTGTCCCATAGTTTTCCAGCCAATCTCATAGTTAAATGTTGACGCTGCAGGTGGTTCATTTGCCTACTTGAGGGTGGAGCTTGGTGATTTCATGGCCTTCATTGCAGCCGGAAACATCCTTCTCGAGTATGTGATCGGTGGAGCTGCAGTGGCCCGTTCATGGACATCGTACTTTGCTACACTCTGTAACAAAAACCCATCCGATTTTCGAATCCACGCACACAGCCTTAGTGAGGGATATAACGAACTCGACCCTATAGCTATAGGTGTCATTATAATGATTTGCGTTATCGCAGTTCTCAGCACGAAAGGCTCTTCGAGGCTTAACTACATCGCTTCTGTCGTTCACATTGTGGTGATTTTGTTCATCATTATATGTGGACTCATGAAAGCCGACACACGCAACTATACTCCCTTTGCACCATTTGGCGTCCACGGGATCTTCAGGGCATCAGCAGTCCTCTTTTTTGCTTATGTTGGATTCGATGCGGTTTCAACCATGGCTGAGGAGACGAAGAATCCAGCTCGGGACATTCCCATTGGCCTGGTCGGCTCGATGGTAATCACCACCATCATATACTGCTTGCTAGCCGTGACCCTTTGCCTAATGCAACCATACACAGCGATCGACCCTGATGCTCCTTTCTCTAAGGCATTCGAGCAAGTGGGGTGGGGTTGGGCTCAATACATTGTTGCTGCTGGGGCATTGAAGGGAATGACATCAGTTCTCCTTGTCGGAGCGGTTGGACAAGCTCGATACCTAACTCACATTGCCCGTACTCATATGATGCCTCCATGGTTTGCTAAGGTTCATCCTAAAACTGGAACCCCCATCAATGCCACAATTTTTATGCTTGCGGCCACAGCAGTGATCGCCTTCTTCACCAACCTGTCTATCCTATCCGACTTACTGTCCATCTCAACGCTCTTCATCTTCTCGCTTGTAGCAGTGGCCCTTCTTGTACGGCGGTACTATGTCACTGGCGAGACCTCAGTTGAAAATCGCAACAAGCTAATTGCGTTCCTTGCCCTGATCATCTTATCTTCAGCTGGTACTGCAGGTTATTGGGGCCTAAGCGAGACAGGATGGATCGGATATTGCATAACTGTACCTATCTGGATTCTATCAACGGCTGGGCTAGCGTTTATGGTACCTCAAGCATGTACACCAAAGCTTTGGGGAGTACCATTAGTCCCTTGGTTGCCATCGCTCTCCATTGCCATCAATCTGTTCCTTCTTGGTTCGATAGACAAGTATTCGTTCTACAGATTTTTGGGATGGACCGGGTTCCTCTTAATATACTACTTGCTGTTCGGACTCCACGCAGCTTACGACACAGCCAAGGGCTTTGAGGTGAAGAAAATAGAGGAAGGAGATGTTCCTGGAAAAGTTTGACAGTAGATATAGTATATGATAAAACTCAATAGTAGTCTATTTGTGTGCATAGTTTGGATAAGAGTAATTACCTGTTAAATGTGCTTGTGTTTCGTGTAAGAATGCAGAAAATTTGAAGGACACCGAGTACTACAAATTGCTTAGAGTCTATACAATATTCAAGTTCCAATCAATCAGGCTTTTGGGCTCTTACGATGCGCAAGAAAATGCTACTAAGGTACTATAAATTGCACATGCATCAAACACACGGATCAGAAGGTAGCAAACATATCAGCACTTGAACTAGTAATAGTCTAATACCAAATGATCATGGTATGATCTCAAAACAGAAGCCCAATATCCCCCGAGGGTAAAGCTCAATGTACAAAACGATATACGTACCAAATGAGATTGTTACGATGGGTTTTCAAGCTTACATATCATCAATCTTAGCAGGGAAACTGGTGATGGTTATCACTATGATTGTAGGGTCTATACAAAGTATGGTTCCTCCGGTCATTATGCTATCTTGACAGATACTATGTTGGTACACTATATATGATCGAGGTTGAAGAAACTAGTATCCTCGATTGTACCGGCTACCGCTGCCACAACAAGGGCCATGCTTGAGAGAGAAGATTACTGACAAATTTAATCGCCAAAAGTGGTGAATGGAATTTCGATGCCACTCTTCTGTGAATTGCAACTTGTAGTTGTGCAAACTACAAAATAAACGGAATGTGTAAATTCTGTTACTAGCCAACACTCAACAACTCTTTGTGTCAATCATAACCTGACTGGAAGGTATCTAAATTCTAAAGCTCCCCTGTTACGAGAAACAAACATCATTAAATTCCAGAATGGTCACAGGACTGGACATTCAGTAACTTGTGAGCGCAAAACCACAAGAAATCTACCCAGCTAGCGCTATTAAGGAAAAATCATGAACTAATCTAATGGCCGAAAATTGATAAAATCATGCTCATCTCTTGTATCAATTATACTATAACCCTCGTTCTATTGGTAAAGAAAAGCTCCAATTATGCCCACTGTTTGAAACCCTAATTAAATTATTAACGATTTGGTACTATTTTGCGATCCAGTGCTCTGGTCTTTGTATTCCAGCAATGTTTTAAGAACTTCACAACCAGATAAGTTGCTAAAGAATTCACAAGTTCGAAACAGAAGTTCAATGAGTTGAGTGCATTAGTCAGTAGCTAGCATATAGTAACTCTGCTATTGGAAGTTTGATTAGGCCAGTGCAGTTGACAGTTCCAGTCAAAGGTATGTACTCAACTGAACGTGGCGTTGATCATATTGTGTGGCTACTTCTTCCAAGGACAGGACATTGATTGAGGTTGTGGAAGTTTAATGTATTCTGCAGCTTTTGATCATTTTATTAGGCCATGGGATGTAAGAAATGTTGTGGTTCCATTGCATGTTATTTATTCATACAAGGGTGAAGTACTGTGTGCTGACTAGTGGAAAGAAGATAGTGTCGCTTTTTTGCATTTCTTCTTGAATAGACAGATATACCATTAGATAGCAGGCAGATAGAGCGCGCATTCTATGTTGCAGAGAACTGGTCAGCAATCAGCAATTAGGTTTCTTCGTTCCTTTTTGTTTACATTATTATTACATTCATCACAATTCATAACAGAACTAGAATGATTTGTTCACTTTTCAAGAAATTTCCAGGATCAACTCTGCCCTTCACTCTTGCTAATCTTTCAAATTAAATTCCCTTTCAAGTATTCTCCCCCACTCCTGCCCCCCCACCACACACACACACTTTCAATTTCAAAAGAAACTAGTATTATAATTTATAGATTATGAAGACCTGACATTATAGAATGCAATCGTTCTGAGTACATAAGACAGGTACTGACAGTTATTCTAGGAAGCAAGCTAGGGACCAAAGATTTGTTCAGTCATTATTCCAGCTTCAAGTGGAGAATCAACAAGTAATGTTGGTTCAATGAACCTGCAAGAACCGATCAGTGCTAAAGACTGCAGAAAGAAAATAATATTCGTAAACGAAGAACTGTCAGTGGGAGTGTTCGTACAGCTTATCTTCATCCATTTTGCCACCATGGACAATCGATTCTTTAACCATTGGTCCGTCTAAGAGATTCCTCAGTCTGGAGAAATGACTTCTGTTGACTATTCTCACAACAGTGCCTGATTGTTTTGGATTTTTACCAAACACGTTTCCACCTGAATCAAGCACAAACTTTTGGATCATAATTCAGAAGGCATTAACATCCCCATATAGCATGTCTAAGAATCCGTAGTGAATTCGAGAACTTTGTTTCAGGCCCATTTTTCAAAATTTTGAAAGATCAAGAGTTCTGATAAAATATCTGAAAAGATCATGTTTTGTAAAAAGCAAAAATGAATATAATACACAAGTCCTGCCCAGTCTGGATAAGAATTTCTTCTCAACAAGGATATACTCTATGCAGGCCTGCCCAGTACATGACGCAAACTTTGCACCAAGCAAACGGTTCAGCGCAATCTGATGACATTATATATCACCAAAAAATCAAATTAGTACAAATAATTTTGACAAACAGAACTGAGTACGTGACATCAGGGAATCTGGGCACACAAGAATATTCTTTTAGTCTTACGAGGTGAATGAATTCGATGATTCATGAACTTCATACATTTCATGCAGAGCAATTTATGTAGGAACTATTAAGCTAAAGAGAATAAAAATATGGGACATTTTTGTTTGCTTACCTTCACATCCCAAGAACTTGAAAGAGAATCGAACACAGCACGGCACTTTCCTACTAACTCCAAAGTACAGGAGTCAGATTCTTGGCTTCTGTGGTCATTACTATACGCGCCACCGGTGCACTGACTTTTGGTGTAAGACAGATAAATCACTTTTCAGTTGAAAGTGTAACACAAATCTTTCTGGACTCAAGAAATGAAACTAGAATGCAATATAAAGTAAACCTGTGAAAAGAATCTTGTCCCATTTCTGTTGTAATAGCTGCTCACACACTGAAACTCCACCTTCAATGACTTTGATAGCTTTGGTAACCAAGTAAGTTTTAACTAGATCAGCTAAAAGTGCAGAAGAAGCTAGAGCCAACTCCGAGGGTTTTATAACAGCACAGTTCCCAGCAGATATTGCTTCTATCAGTGGTTCAAATGACAGTCCTAACATATACACAAACACACATATTAATGTGAATTAGAAACCTCCAAAAAATGTTCGAGTTAAACTCTTCAAAAGTCCTTCGAAATGAAAAGGTATGTGCAACATGCGATGTAACGTAGCGTTGCATGTACGTACCAATAGGAAAGTTCCAGGATGATATGATGAGGACATCACCAAGGGGCTCAGGGACCAACTTTGCACTTCCAGGGAAGGCTGCAAGAGGTAAGTTGGCCTTTTTGATTGGCATCCATTTCTTCAACCCTTTCAGTGCATATTCCACAGACTTGATCAACGGCCCTATCTGCGCGCACCAACATTTAATTTACAAAACACTATATCAGTTTAGACCATGCTACTTGGGTCTAAAAATGATTTAATATCTATCCCTTAACGTCCAAGTAGATGTACTTTACAGGCCACAAGAAACTTGGAGACATAGCATTTAGTTTCTTTTCTGACTTGGCAAATTCAATCTTACCATTTTTATGCTCAAGTTCTATGTATCCATCTTGCGCTTGATCCTTTTCTTTTCTTGTAGTGTAGACCAGTAGACCTAGACACTTTTAAATGCCTTGTTCCATACTAAAGCATCCAAATATATTCAGCACGACGTTAATGTCATGATATTCGTATGCATACATGCGTACGACATCAACACCTGCAACACTGTATTTGCAGTAAGTATCATGGACTAATTAATGGTCTTAACAATATACACACAGAATTCATGTGAAGCAAACAAGAGAAAACAAACACTATTAGTGCAATTCCCATGACCCATGAAAACTTTTGAGTGTCCGAAACCTGGAAAAATGCATCATGCATAATCTGAACTAGGAAACAATAAGTGCAAAAGAATAAACATAATACTAATAAATACCTATGATAACTTGCCTGAGCTTCGTTCATGCGCACACATGTGTCTCTTGGTCTTCTCAAAGAAGCATCGCAGCTAGGACTTGCAAGTGTACCACAACTAGCTTCCTCAAATACCTGAGAACATATTTTTCCACCAGCTCGATCCTAAGATGGAATATTAATGATTAAAAATTTAAAATAGTACCCTGTATTTAATTAGCAATAACCATTTAGCGGAGCTTAACTAAGGCATACATACGTTTTGTGTAGCAGGAACAAGAAATGTTAGGATCTTGACCTTTTTCCCTTGTAGATTACAGATATATGGTTCAGCCCGATTCCTATCTAGTTTACAGAAATACTGCTCTCAGAGTAGATGGGAACTCAGTAATCTAGATATGCAAGTTGTGCACACGATCCACTCTGAAAACATGCTCGGTGAGCAAAAAAGTAGTGGGAGAAGCCAGAAACACTCACCTGTATACTCATGTAGCTGAAATACTTGTTATGAAGTAATTATTAAAGTTGTTATACTACTGTCGACATAGATACTCATGTCTAATACACCTCCAAGCACAACATCTATGCTCACTCATATTTCCTCATCAGTTTTATACAACTAAATGCAGCTTTACTGTCATGTGCAGATGTGCATCGACAGTGCACGCATAAGAGACATTATATTAAACTAGGTTTTTTTTTGTCCATCAAGAAATTGTAGTTAAAATGCGGAAAAAAATTGAAAAATGAGGTTCCAAGAGATGAAATTTAATTCTATGAGTATTATGTTTGTGTTGTGTACTTTCATGGGTTTATTAGGAGAATTTAATTAAGACTTGTACATATGAACAAAGTAGGCAAAACAATGAAGATTTCTAAAATGTAAACTGCTGATGTGTCTTACAGGAAAGTAAGAAATAAAATGCTCAGAAAAACACATCAAAAATCAACTCCATAGAGATGGAGGTGTACACAACTGATACTCCACCCAGGGCTGATCATCTCTTGTGTATTATACCCTTAGAGATGCAAAGAAACTACGGAGAAACACTTTAGCAAATTTGATAATTCCGATCACTACGTATGAGGTAGCCTAGATGTGTTAAAAAATGGTGGCTGCCACTCATAATAGAGATGTGTAGAAGTGCCTTGAACTACTAGCAAGGTCAAGAATTTGGCCAATGGACATGAATGAAACAACATTACTCATGAATAATGGGATTGGATCAGCCTTGGCTGACTTGTTTGAGCCTTGCTCAATCTCCGGTTGATGAACACTTTGCTTTGCTCAAGGAAATCTAGTCTAAAATTGACATAGGCCTTCCCTATACAAGAAGTCATTTCCAAGCTCAAATCAGTGGCTCTTAACAGGCAAAGACCTTAGCTCAAGGAAAAATGCAGTTTCTTTGTTGAAGGATCTCATCTCTGCATGCTGATCAAGATCATGATTCTATGAAAGGTTTAATATATAGCTAGAATTCAAAGTCATTTTAGTAGTTGTACTATCTAAGTCCATGTTAACTAACTTATTGCAACAAAGACATGAGTAGAAGGTTAAATACTCAGAAAATGAAAAATTGACCTCCAACCGGTCAAATATAAGCAATCTAAAATGTATATCATGTCTGATGATTTCAGAGTATGTAAACGCATAAATGAAACTCATGGGAGCAAAAATCAGCCAAAAACAACACCATATGGAGCACACCGCTGATACATCATCCAATTCCTTGCTCTTGTGTAGTACAGTATACCCTTAGAGATGCAAAGAAACCACACAAACAATTTAACAATTCTTTCATGTTGCTGGTTTATTTATTTTTTAAATTTATTTTTCATTTGAAAATCAGTAGTCAGTTAAAATTATAAGTAAATTGTATTAGGACAAAAGAAGTGTTACTCTTACTCATAAATACCAAATATATTCTTTTAATTATATATCATATATGAAACTCAAGTTTCATAAGTTTTACGTTACGTTGTTGATCATCTTTAGTTAAATTGCAACATTTATAAGATATTCATTTGTTTCTTTCATGTAGAAGCTGTAGAACATTTAATGAATTATATACGGAACTGTTGTATTTATGAAAGTGATTCTTTTCTAAACAAGTCTATAAATGTATTTGATTCCAGCATTAGATGAATTACCCATACTTACAAGAATCAACCTGAGAGAGATTAAATAAAGAAATATTGATGAATTATTTCAGTGCATCATTTATCTTGGTTCTGATGTTTGTGATCATCACAACAGAAGCCCAATTTCCATTTCCCCCAGCCGTATATGTCAACGTACAAAATGATATACCAAATGTATTGGAAATTACAACAGAGGAAAAGAAATGGAAATAACAAATACGTTGCACCTCATTGCAATGTATTTGAATATACAGGGACCAACACACAAGGCGGGACAAA
>JAQRGC012282178.1:0-11212 GCA_028659135.1 Plantago lanceolata
AATAAAAGATAAAAATTACGCAGATCAATACTGTTTTTGTGTGGTACGCTGAGCTCTTCTTCCATTACCAAACTACCAAGCCCCACCCAACCCCTTAAATTCATTAACTATGATTATAATAAAAATTGTGTAACCATGAATGTATGATTTTTTCAGCTCCCAGGTATTATATGTATTAAATACTACTTTTGAACTCAGAATTGCTTTCTGGGGAGCCACTTCAAGTAGCTCTCCAGATTCCTGATCCTAAGAAATTGTTTTTATCTGCCGACATTGGTACTAACTTTACCTCTTATACAGTAAAAAACCCCGACTAATCAAATGCTTAAAATTAGCACTTAAACCAATCCCCACAAACCCAAATGGAAGTAATGATGATGGTAAAAATAATGACCAGAAAAAAGAAAAAGAAAATCTAGGAAATTATAGATCCATATATTACTTGCAGTAAAACACACAAAAAGAGCACACATGCATATGTACAGCCACATGTGAAGATAGTGAGAGACGAACACAATTCATATGCAGAGGGGTATAGATGACACTCACATTAATTGGCCAGGGGAAACTAATATGTTTACACTGTTGAAATTTTTCAGCGTCATAATCTCTGGTTCCGCCATCATTATTTGAAGCTATAAAATGCACAGCACCACTGAAAATAATAATGGGTCACCTCAAGGGACATCCAAATATTTGATAAATTAACCAAAATCCAAATGTGTATTAAGAATTAGCAGGTACCTGCCGGATGCATATATCTCAACTGCATTAGTCATAGCATTGTCATCATAGGTTGTCTGGGTGCAATAAGAAACACCCCCCCCCTGTCCAGATACTGCAGTCAAAGATAAAGAAATTAATCAGATAGCAACAATTGCCAGAAGTAAAAGCCTGTGTAAACAGATAAAAAGAGGATGAGGAACATTACTACCAATCAACAAGCTCACGCACAGGTGAAACGGAAAGACGGAGAGAGAACATAATGGAAAGGTCAAAATATTATAAGAGCAAGCGGAACAAGATGAAAAAAAATAAGAAAAAGAATAGAAAGAAAAGGAGAAGAGATCCAAACAAAGAAAACAGAAGATCAGAGGAATTGTAAAAGAGCAAATTGAAAAGGTCCAAATAGAAAAGGCAAGAGGAAAAAATTGAAGGTGCAGAGAAAACTACTGAATGACCAAATACAGCTACAGAGAGTATGGGATAGATGACTTTATTTCCTGACAGGTGATGTTTATGATTAACAAAATAATATCAGGCAAATGGTAGCTATTGAACTGGATGCAGAATTATTGAGCACATGCAGGATGCAAGTAGCATTGCCATATAGGTAATTCACTTAATACATACAGCAAGCAGTGGATTGCTTCTTTGAGTTAAACAGCAGATATTCGGTCATTGACAGTAAAAAATCTGAAGCAGGGTCTTGCAAGAACATATGGCATGTGTAGCATAAGATAGATGAGCAACACACACCTTGCAGATAAGTTCACCCTTAAATCCTCCAACAACTAGCAGCTTATCTTTCACAGCCAGTGTGCTAACCCGAGTATGTGTAAACCCTTCCAATAGGCTTCCAGGGTGTTTCTACATTCACCAAAACAAGTTTATATTTGAGAACAGCCATTATATATATAAGCCTAATAACATAAGAATTACTAACCTCATTGGGTGCTACATGCCCAGATACATCGAGAACTATAGACATGTTGCGTTTCAGTGATGACCAATGCATAACTGAAGAACATGACATAAAGTAAACGTCATGATTTGACGTAGCCCATATCAAATTTCTCAACTGCATCAAATAAGTAAATTCATATGTAAGCAATCCGTTCCAACTTGAACATATTTGAACTTATAATAGTAATAAGGAACAGTGCATGTGGAATCACAAGTTTGTCCAAAACAAGACGGAATTTGTCTACCCATCTTAAAATAATATACGTGATATGACCTGAAAATGCATATTTGTAGGCATGACAACTCTTGAATTCCATCTGAATTCATAATAAGAGCCTCCCTTCTCGGTGATTTTGCATTCCTGGTCAAAATAGCAAAGAAGACAAATAATGTCACCACCAATGTCGTAAAAATAAAAAATATGCCGAGTCTAAGATGTAACCTAATAATCAACCTTTTCTGCTTCTTTTCCAGACTGAGGAATATTTTCATAGTTCTTGTACTTCTCTAATCTAGTTTGTCTCAAGTCCTCTCTTGTAGAGCTGAGTACTCCCCAGGGAAACCCTTGGATATCTTCCCTCAACCTAGCTTGATCCTCCGTAGTATATTGAGCTCTATTATTCTATAGAGAACAGGGAAAGAGAAGGGTTACGACACAAAGAAATAGGGTGACGGTTGAGCGATTTCAATTCACAAAATCAAGGTTTACTATGAAGTAGATAATGTAAAAGAAATCGGTAGAGACAGAGTAGTTAAATATAGAGAATAAGATGTAGGACAAATACCGAGTAACTGTCTTCCATGTCATCAGCATCATTTCCTTGGAGATGAGACATGATCTTGGGAGTAAGAAGCTGATAAAAATAAAAAGAAGCACCAAGGATTAGTAGAGACAAAAACTAACAAGAAGAGGGAAATAGAAGCAAACGATGAGGACAAGAAGCTTTAAGGTCAAGTGCAGCACGTAGTGATTGATATAGTAATGTTTCCAAATCATGAAAAGTAGATTAGTAGAACACTAAACAGGTCTTTCTGCAAATCATAATTGATAGAGATCGTATGTGCATCCCCTACTGCAGGTCATTCTCACCTAACACTAAACAGTACTAGTAACTAACTAGCGCCCATTCACCGGAAAGTCACAGCTCATACGTAATTACGTATGATATGACATTATGAAAAGCTAATGAATTGAGGTACAGTAATAATTATCCATCCAATCCATTGCCATCGATATATATTATATCTACTAGGTATAGGTAAAACCGTAAAAGTGCATTATGAAAGTGGCAAATAATTTGGTACTAGAATAGATTAATAGAATATGAATAATACCAAGTAATAATGATAGTAAAGTAAAAGCTCATATATCAAACATCAAACCTCATATACATACTCACTCATCATGATCTCAAGTGCAAATGTGTAAACTGCAGTGATAAGAGAATAATAGTGCAATAAAATTGTAGTTACTCATCATCATAAACACAAACACAAACACTAAAACAAACAAAAATCTGGGGTTGAGAAATACCCAAATTAAAAAGGTCAAAAGGAAGCAATTCGAGTAATTCTGCAAATTGAGAAAGGGGTTTTTATTAGTATTAATTTACCTGCAAACACTGCTAGATGGAACTACCCAATGTCCGCCGAAGCACCACTGCTTCTGCTGAGACGACGACTCAACCTAGAACAAGATATAGTAATACCGGTAGAAAGTGACAGGTCGGTGTTTGGGCCTGTTTTATTTGTATGTTTTATCCCCTCTATAGGCCATTAGGATTGTGACACCTCATCACCGAGCAAAAGTCCTACATTTTTATTTTATTTTTTAATATAACATACTATAGCGCCCCAAATTTCATAAAACGAATTAAGAAAAATAAAACTCGCGCTAGCTCTTGAGCCCTTGAGAACGTTGAATTTGAAAGTTGACTTGTCTAATTCGTGTGCGACGACTAGTGCGTTAAAAATAATAAACTCATTAAAGTGCAACATAAATATTTTGATGCTTGAAAATTCGTGTAAAACCACTAAAATTCGGCTGCAACGCACCACACAAGTTTTGAAACTCAAAGTGTATTCTTAAAAGTAATAACGTGATTGATAACATTTAACACGACATGACATATGGTGTCTGTTTGGCAAAACGAGCTGATAAGGTGACTGAAAACTGATAAGGTAGCTGGTAGCTGATCAGTCACCTTATTTTTTAATAAGCTACATAGAGTAGCTTCTCAAATCAGTCACCTGATTAGTCACCTTATTGACATTCACCAAACAGACTTATTTTTAAATAAGGTGAAATCACCAAATAAGGTGACTGATAAGGTGACGCCAAACATACACATGGTAGTACATGGCTTGATCACTGCTCCAGCCAACTCAAAGTAGTATATAAGTAAGTAAGTATACTACTACAAGTATTATTATAGATATATTATAACCACGAAGTCATCTTAATTAAATCAATTCAATTTCAATCTAATCCATCCATCTTACTTATTCAATTTTAATTTGGTGCGTACATGTGTCATATTTTAAATAGAAGATGGAAGGTTCGAATCCTGATGGCGTAATTTTTGTTTTATTTTTCTTTTCTGTTTTATTCTTTTTAATGGAAAGTGCTGGGTTCGAATCCTATTGGCGTGATTTTTTTTTAATTTTTCCTGAAAATTTTCATTCTTTTAATGTAAAGCGTTGGGTTCGAACTTTACTTATTATTTTCTAATAATCTTTTTTTTTTTGAAACAGCTAAAATTATCTTCATTAATGAAACTTTAAGTGTGCACAAGGGATACACACGAGACAAAACAAAACTAGAGTCAAACCCGACCCAAACCACAACGTGATCAAGACGAAACGGAATCCCTACCCGTTGCCTCCTTAAAAACCTTTTGGGGAAAACCCAATGGGATAAAACCCCGATAAAGAAAAAAGAGTACAACCGAGTATGGTGTCTCAACCACGCAACACAAGCCTTAAAGAGTAGCATGACCGGAAAAATACACACCCGAGTCATCCAAACCAACCACGACCAAAACAAAAAAATAAAACTCGAAACAAGAACCAAGGGAACCAAAACAGACACCAACTAATACCACCATGCAGCGCATGCATTTCCTTAACCAATCGAAAAACCAAAAAGCCACCACAACAAGCAAGACACGCCAGTAGTCCCTGTATGGCATGCATGAGATCAGCCAGTCCCACGCCACTCCACCTCTTCGTCCACATGCAGCAGAAACAAACTCATTTGTTTTTCACCTGTACCTTCAGACAAAAATCCACACTACTCATTAATCCCAAATTTTTGGAGGGGACCATTTGAAGAAAACAATAAGACGTGTCAGAAAATCAAAAACACAAGCAAGAGACAAAAAGAGGCCTCCATGCAATGTGTCTGATGAAGTGCACCACAGCTTCCAGAACCATGTTTCACTACTTGCAGTCCGTACTAAACATGACCCCCTTGTCCAGAACATAACCAATCCTCCGTAACCTGAACACGTCCCAACTCCATCCTCAACCCTCCCAGCACTTTCTCGGGTATAATGACCATGACGCAAAATTATAACTTCTATCCATACCCTCCTTCCAACGCACCCATTTCCATAACGTAAATTTCACACGCTCAACCACTTCACCCGGCGTAACCACTTGATTATTAAAAAACCACTCATTCCTCGCCCTCCAAAGATACCAGAGTGTCCCGTGAATTGCGCTAATCTTCAAATTCCACTTCAAGGAAGATGATTCTAATATAAGCCCACGAACAATGTCTTTAATGGAAGAGCAGGAAGCCATCCTACACTCCAACCAGACAGCCACCTCCTTCCAAACCTGCATAGCAAAAATACACTCGGCAAAGAGATGAAACGCTGAATCAGCCTCCCCATCACATAGCCTACAAGACAGCACCACCTCAGTCGCCACAATATTCCTTCTTTTCAAGTTATCATGAGTCGGTAGACGGTCCCAAATCAATCTCCACATGAAAGTCTTCACTCGTAGCGGTACCGAAGCACTCCAGATCCACCAAGACCAATCCACATCACCACCCCCATGCTCCAATACAACGAAATCTCTACTATCGGCCTTATGTTGTCACTCATAACCCATTCTAACCGTATACGGCTCCTTCTCACTCCCACACTACACCAACTTTCCAATTCCGAACACAAAACCGCCTCCCACTCAAATAAAGCTCTTCTCCAATTCCAACGGAAACCCCCCACACAACGATCAAACACCGAACAAGTCTTCTCCCCTTCCACACTATAAAGCCGGGGAAACATATCACACAAAATCATACCGCTCCCCACCCACGGATCATGCCAAAAACTCGTTTCCATCCCCAACCCAATCCCCTTACGAACATTTTCCGGAAACCAATCTGCCGAAGCTACTTGAGAAACCAACCTCCACCACCACAAGGACCAACTAGCAAGACGAGGCTTTCCTGCCCTACAACGCAACACACAATCCCAGAAGTCCCCATACTTAGATTCCAGGACACGAAACCATAGCCCCTTACTACCGGACAACAGAGACCAAGCCCATTTCCCTAATAAAGCCAAATTAAACTTCCTCACATGCCTTACCCCTAAGCCGCCTTCCTCTACCGGCAAACAGACCACCTCCCACTTAATCCACGCCACCTTACGTTTCTGCACACCACCAGAACCCCACAAGAAATTCCGCTGCAAGGAAGTGATATCCTTGACAATAGCCGTCGGTGCATGGAAAAAAGACAAGTAATAAAGTGGGAGGGCACTAATCACAGACTTCAACAGAACCAGCCGGCCCCCAAATGATAAATACTTGTTCTCCCATCTACTCAGCCGTCTCTCTATTTTCTCCTTCACCACACCCCACATCTTCACCCCACTCTCTTTACCTCCAATTGGAATACCCAAGTAACTAAAAGGACAAGAACCCACCACACAATGCAACCATGCTGCCCAAGACCCTAACACACCATCATCCACTCCAATCCCTATCAGACAACTCTTTTGAAAATTGATCTTTAAACCAGAAACCCTTTCAAAACACCACAGAATACTTTTCAGGACCAGTATATTCGACTCTATCGCCTCCCCAACAAATATTGTATCATCCGCGAATTGAAGATGAGATACAACAACCTTCTCCTTGCCCACAAAACATGGCACAAAATTCCCTAACTCACAAGCCTTTCTCATCATCTGGCTTAATCCTTCGACAACAATCAGAAACAGAAAAGGTGATAAAGGATCCCCTTGCCGTAGTCCTCTTTCATGTGCAAATTCCTGACCAGGGCTCCCATTCACCAAAACAGACGACCGCGCAGACCGCACACACTCCATCATCCATCGAATCCACCTCTCTCCAAAACCCATCAAAAGCATCATATCCTCCAAAAACTCCCATCGAACCGAATCATAGGCCTTAGCGAAATCAATCTTAAAAGCAAAAATACTCTTCTTTTTTAACTTCGCCTCACTAATTAGCTCATTTGCAATAACAATCCCATCCAAAATATTTCTCGACCCCACAAACGCTGACTGATTGGATGAAATTAACGGATCCAGCTTCTGTCCTAATCGGTTTGCCAACACATTAGCCAGAATTTTATAAGCACTACCTATCAGAGAGATAGGCCTGAAATCCTCCACCGCAACCGGATTAGACTTTTTTGGAATCAAGGTAATAAAGGCACTATTAACCCCCTTTGTCAGCTTAGCAGAACCATGAAACTCCTGAACAAACCTCTCAACATCTCCCCTAACCAGCTCCCAAAAGCATCTAAAAAACTGAAAAGAAAAACCATCCGGACCTGGCGACTTCTCCGTCCCACAATTCCACACTGCACTCCTAATCTCTTCCACATCGAAAGGTCGTTCTAAAAACTCTGCATCATTCCCCGTCAACCTAGCACAGAAGATCCCACTCAGCCTAATACCCGACCCCTTTACTGCCGTATGCTCCATAAAATACCCACGCAGCCTCTCCTTCACCTTAGTAACCTCATCAAACCAGATCCCATTCACCCGCATACCCTGAACATGCCTCCGTCTCCCCTTGCTCGAGACACACGCATGAAAATATTTAGATTTTGCATCCCCTTCTCGACCCCATTTTTCTTTAGCGTGATGAAAACGAATGGAACACTGCAAATCAAGGGTTGCTGCCAATTCATCCTGTATTTGGGCCCCACCAGCCGGTAGAAAAGTCTCTGTAGGTCCCCCAGAAGAAAAGTCACATGCCCGGTGGACCCCACCCAATGCATGTGCAGCAGAATAATT
The DNA here is from genome assembly GCA_028659135.1 of Plantago lanceolata. NCBI lineage: Eukaryota > Viridiplantae > Streptophyta > Magnoliopsida > Lamiales > Plantaginaceae > Plantago > Plantago lanceolata. The sequence goes on from JAQRGC012282178.1 coordinate 7,974, forward strand.
CTGCTGCACATTACACGACACAGTTGCATCAGCAGACAGACGCTGATGCACTGAACCCGAGGCACCAGCATCAGAGAATGTTTGCTGCACAGAATACGAGTCAACAACAACAACCGGTTCAGCTTGTCTCATACCGACAGGTACTGTAGCAGCACAAAAATGTTGACTACTTGTCGTGGGATCCGTGCCAACCAAAGGAGAACTCTCCTCACATGCTGGAGCCGAAAAGGACACGCCAGTCCCTGGCACTGATCCCGAAACCACACCAACCTCAGCAACAACTCCAGACTGACCCACATCCATCTGTCCCCGTCCAATATTATTATCAAAAATTGCATCACTCTTAGCCAAACGATCCGTTAATAACCGAATCTTTGCCTCCAAACTTCCTGAATCCCTTCCCAATCACTTGTTTATTTCCATCTTCAATGACTTTAATTTTTCTTTCAACACGAAGCCCCCCCAACCTTGAATATTATTCTCTCGCCACACTTTGTTCACTAAACTCAAAAACTCCTTATCCTTCTGCCACCCACTACGTAACACCACCGCAACATGATCCGAAACGCGTCTCTTCAACCCTAATTGAACTAACCCAGGCCAAGCCGCCAACCACTCCTGAGAAAACAAAAACCGATCCTAGCGACTGCAAGCACTACCATTCTTTCGATACCAAGTAAACCTCCTTCTACCCAGAGGCAAATCAACCAAATTCGAAGCTCCAATAAACTGATTAAACTTCTGCATCTCCGAATTCATCACACTAGACCTCACCCCTCTCCTCTCTGACGGTCGACGCACCGCATTAAAATCACCACAGACACACCACAACTTAACACTACTAATCTCAATCCTCTCACTCAACCGCCTCCATACCACCTCCCTTCAGACGAAGAATTCGGCCCATAAACATTATCTATTCTCAGCACCTTATCCTCCCATCCTCCTTCCACCTCAAGAAAACCACTATCACCCAAAAAATTATGCAACTTAAACACCGTACTATCCCACACACATAATAAGCCTCCCGAAAAGCCAACAGATCCACTAAAAACAAAATCACAATCTGAATTACCCCAAAGTCGTTCCACCAGTCTACGATCCACAACACAAAGCTTTGTTTCCTGTAAACACAAAAATTCAACCTTCTCATCCCGAACCAAACATGCCACCTCACGTCTCTTCACCGCACTCCCCAAACCCCTTATGTTCAAACTAAGCATCCGCATCAGACACAGATCGAACATTACTCCCTAAACCTTGATCCACAGACTTCCTAGATATCAACCGATCTCTATCCTCCATAGACACAAATAACTCTTTCGCCGCCTGACAAGAGGCCTCATTAATAAACTCGAGATCCTGTCCTATACGTAACACTGATTCCGCTTCCGACTCCCCCACATCTGCCACCAAATCCTTCAAACCAGCTTCTAGTTCCCCATCCTTCAAACGCACCTCTGCCTTGCTCAACAAAGTATCCCCACAGCCACGACTTGGTCCCTCAATAAACTTTTGAAGCCCGAATGGATCAGACTCCATACCCGACACCACCCGGCTTCCATTTTCCTTTGCCTTCTCGTTCAAATCCCAACTTAACTCACGACCTTTCACTGCATTACCAAATGCTAACGCAACATCCACCTCCTTCCTTTCGGCCTCCTTACCCTTTCTCCTATTGATTGACAAACTACCCGACATCACATTCATGTCTAAGAGTTGACACATCTCACGCTCTCCTACCGATTCTGCCTTCGACTCCTGACCACTCACTGACCCAGAAACTTCCTCCGACCCAACCGAAGATTCTGACCGGTCTGCATCACCATGCTCCGACCCCCCTCCTTGCACATCATCAAGATCAATCAACCCCTCCTCCACTACTTCAACAGCCAGACTATGCTTCTCCACCTCTAGAAGCACCTTCTCCCGGATAATCTGAAACACATCTGTTTCTACGCACAACCTCCCCATACGCAAATCGACCCTATGAGTCGTCTCCTCCGCAATGTACACCACTGTACCAAATAACTCGCCAATATCTTCAAATACACGATCACACCAACACGTTAAAGGAACACCATACACGTGTAACCAAACCACCCTCCTCCTATTCGTAAACTCCATCGCCCATGGAGACACTTCAAGCACTCCCTTCGATTTCAATGGAATCAAAAAGTCAAACAGTCCCTTATTCGATTCACCCATCACCGATTCCAACACCACCAAGTCCACCGAAAGTCGAGAAATCTTTACCGCCAAGAAACCTGATTCACTCAACCATTCTTCAAGCTGAACGAGACTCACCGACCAGTCCAACCTACAAACCCAACACTTCAACGCCCAATCAATACCTTATCCAAATTCACCACTATAGACTTCACAGTGATCTGGTTGGTCTGCTAAACACCTACCAGAGCTTCTGGTTCCACATAAATTGCAACAAGAGCCTGTTCCTTTGCCCCCTGCACATCCCCTTCCGTCTCCAGTGACTTTGGTGTTGTCGCCCGCACCGCATCCACATAACTCCTGTCCCTTACCCTCCATGCTGGTCTTGTTACTAATGGCCGCTGCCTCCTCTCCACCACCCCATGTCTCATCTGTCCCTTGCCAAAACGCGACACGTTCGCCAAAATCTTATACTTTCTAACCTACACTTGTTGCACTCTTGATAGAACGTCTCCCACGTCCATAACAGCACCAAATCGGGTAAACGTAAAACGTTTACCATCTCTGTTCAACTTCGAGGGAATGAACACCTCGTCTAATTCCCCATAGTCCTGCAGCTTTGCTCCCAACTCTGCAGCATTAGCATCACGGGGAAAATTCGTGAGATACAAAGTAACCGTCCCACGCTGCTCAATCCCGTCCCGACGTCGAAACCCTACCGGATCTTGTCGTGCTCTCCCAGCCAAACGACCACCTTCCTGTCTAAACCCTTGTCGCAACCCTCTCCTATCTCTGTTCCCCTGAAAATTCCGATGAAAACCAGCCGGCGTCCCTGCCGGAAACCTAGGTCGAAACTCGCCTGTACCTGCTCTCCACGCTCCCGCTCTTATGTTTTTTGTCTAGTTATTGCTTTCTCTTTATTTTTTAATAATCTTTATTTTGCGTTATGAATTTCTCTAATGTATGCATACAAAATATATAATTAAGTACTATAATGTATTATGTAAATACAGTACCCCCTACCACTGTCTTCGATGTTTCTGTCATTTTCTTATTAAGTATTTTCGTCA
>JAQRGC012282228.1:0-10480 GCA_028659135.1 Plantago lanceolata
ATTATTTTTTTTCTAAACGGTAAAAATATATTACTATTAATAAACGGAGCATAAGAAATGAATAATATAGTTAGTTTGAATAAAGATAGCTTACCCACGGAGGATTAGGTAGATACGGAGATAGATGCTCCGCGCCTCCTGTTTTTAATATTTTGATTTAAAAAAAAAATACACATTTTAAGGAAAATAATTACTTCACCATTTAGGGTAATTAGTATGTAAATGAACCTATATTAATAGTATAATTTAGAAACGTGCTTTTGCAAGTAGTGAATACAGGGATATGAAAACATATTAAAATAGCTAGAACGAAACTTATTTGTTTTTTTTTTTGAAACAGCCAAAAATTTTTATTAGGTAAGAAGAATAGTACAATGTGTACAAGAAGTACACATAAATCCAACACAGGGGCCAGAAACCACACCAAAAAGACATGATCCGGCCAGCGATCCCACACCGTTGCCTCCTTAAAAAACCTTACGGGGAAAACCCATTGGGATAAAACCCCGCAAGGAAAAAAGAGTACAACCGATGAGGGGTCCGAATCATGACTTATTTGTAAAAGTAAAAAAAAATTGAAAATGACACTCAATGGAAAGTGGAGGGAAGAATGTGAGTGTACATAACGCAGCACACCTATCTTGAATTAGATTATATCACAACATAGAAAAAAAGAAGCTTATGTTGACCGGTATGTAACTAAAATTTCTTGGTTAGTCCAAGTACAAGGTAGCTACGTTAATTGACTTGACAAGTTTTGATTTCATTAGTAAACAGTGATGTTCACTTTGAATTCCATTGGTGTTGGCTTAATTGATTGGCCAATGAATGAAGGAATACTCCCACGCTTGAAAGAAATAAAAGTTCAGTACTAAAATTAACTAAAAGTTTAAATTGAACTTTATATTTTATTGTTTAAAACCCAAAAATAAATATAAAAGTTACTGGTCTTATTCGATATTGCAATGTTACACATATAAGAGAACAAAACAACGTCATTCCGGTTGATCTACATAAAAATTTGAAATCTTCTGCGAACACTTGCTCCCTAAAGTAAAGTAGTATATATTATTTTCATTTGATAAAGAAAATGTGAATTGAAGACGTACGTTATGGCGAACGCAGGTATGGGATGCTCAAATTTGGAAAAGTGATCCTAAAAACTCCAAGTTGAAAATAATGGTATCATCCGCGAGACTTACTCTCGCTACCAATCTGACTCTACCGGACTATGCTACGGATGCTGCTAAAGATTTGCTCAAAGCATCATCAAAGCTTTAAACATTCCAATTTTATATTTATTTTTTAGTCCTTGAGTATTTGTTGTTTACTATTAAAACTAGTCTGTATTACACACATTTGAAGATCAATTGCATTTTATGATTTCCTTGGCTTTTTTTATCGTTTCCTAGCTGGTAATTGAGTTATCAGTTATCACGATGTTTAAAAATGACAATAAATAAAAGAGTTAATATCATATTATCCCCCTCTTAATCGGCTTCATTGCATGTTAGTTCCCCTTAGTTAAACAATGGATTGGCTACCAAGAGGAGACTAGTGTCCCAAAAATTATCAATCCACTTAGCCTTAGATTTTGTGTTTCAAGAAGCTTTTTTTCCTTTCAATCCAATACACATGAACCCCAAAAGGGGAAACATGGAAGGCCTACTAGACAAAGACATGACTCATGTGACTAGGGACTTCTTGCAAATTACCTTTGTCAGACGAATTATGGACAAAACTACCTTTGTAAATTACCTTTGTAAATTACTCTTTTGATTTGATGTTAGAAGAATTATTACTGAGTTAACTTCTTCAATCGTAAAAAACAAAAAATAATAATAATATTGACAGAACTGGTTGCAATGCAATTCTGTACTGTTTTACTTTCAAAGCCAACATCCTAGGTCTTTAATGAATTGCAATTGCTACTTGAAAAAAAAATCATTTGCTATTAGTCTATTTAATATAACTAAATTTTAAAAGAGGTTTAAGCGAACCAATGTCCTTATAAGGCGCAAACATGTGTGCGACACTTTTTTTCGTTCGGAATAGGTGTCAGACACCTATTTGACTTGGTCAAACATGTGTCTGACACCTATTCGGAACGAAAAATAGGTGTCACACACCTGTTTGCTCAAGTCAAGACACCTAATCGGAACGAAAATAAGTGTCGCACACATGTTTGACCAAGTCAAATAGGTGTTGGACACATGATTGACCAAGTCAAACATGTGTCCGACACCTAAAATGACAAGTTTTTGGAGTTCGCAGTTGAGTCCCCAAATATTTCCATATAAAAGTATTAGCCATGTGTTGGGGTTGTTTTGTAAAAAGTATAAGTTGTGGTCCCAATGTCCAATTATGTGGATAGGGGACAAAAAAACTTTCAATTCAGTCATGCATGTGTATGGGATTGAAAGAATATTGACTAGTTGGTAGGATTTAAATCTTAACTTTTTAATTGAAAGTTTTTGATAAATTCGTTAAACAATTACATCCATGTCTATTTTTTAGTGGGTAAAGTCTCAGGAAAATCAACTTTTCCTAATCATTAGGAAAATCAACATTCTTTCTACTTAAGTGTTAAATACACTCCTCTAATTTATACTAATTAAAATGTTGATTTTCCTAATGTTTAGGAAAGATCGATTTTCATGAGACTTACTCTTTTTCGTGAGAGACCTGACTAGAATTTGGGACACTATTCATTTGTGTCAAACCAAACGTGGACTTTGACTATTTTTTGCAATCTAGTCCAATTTCATGTAATTTTATAATTTATTTTTGAATTTTGTTTTATAGTACTAGTAACTGTTTATAAGATAAAAAATTAAAGAAAAAGGAATCAATAAACATGGCACACATGCCAGCAATCAAAAAACATGGACACGTCTTACAATTGAGTTCCCAATTTCCAGTCCCCAATTTCGAAAATCACACTACATAGAAACGAATGAAAGAAACTAGAGAAACTCGCAACTCCAGCTCAAAATTTCCCCTACCCAACTAAACCTCCTTACACTACAACAACAACACCTGAATCAAACAACAATCCTAGCAAAGATATATGTTCAAAGGAGTCATCAGAAGCAGAATTGCCATCTTCTGCAGCTCATATTCTTCCTACTGATAAGGCAAACCAAGGAACTCAGAAAATCCCAAGAATTATGCAGCCAATTACAACACTAGACAAGATGAATCAGCTCAGTGAAGTTGCAAGGAAAACTCTGGAAAGCCAGTCAGGTGCTTCTACAAACAAGAATAAAGATGGAATGGCTAATCCTCCTGACATCAAAACCAAATCTTTCAAGGAAGCTGTGATGCAGGATAGCAGTATGCTCAATAATGTCTGGAAAGAGGAAGTTCTGAGCCTTCAAGAGCATCAGGACAACATGGAGACTAACATTCCAGGACAGACAATGCAAGGAGGGGAGGCACAAATCATTTTTTCAGCAACTGAACTCTCCTCTCTTTATAAGCCTTGGAAACAAACTCTCATCCTACAGACAGTGGCTTACACAAAATCAATCCCCCATATCCAGAAGCATCTTCAAGGGCTTTGGAAAATTACAAATCCAATATCATCAATGGAACTTGGCAAGGGATGCTACATTATCAGATTGGCTAATCAAGAGGATTATCTTATAGCAATCACAGGAGGGCCAAGGTTTCTCTTTAATTATTACCTTGCCATTCAACAATGGAAGCCTGATTTCACTCCCACATCATGGGATTTTCAAAACTTGGCAATTTGGGTTCAGCTACCTGAACTTCCGGTGGAATATTATGAACCATCAACACTAACCAAGATAGGCCAAGGCATAGGAAAACTCCTGAAGATTGATTGGCACACATCACAGGCTAAGAGAGGAAGATATGCTCGAATCTGTGTTGAAATAGACACAACCAAACCCCTGATTCAGTCTCTACAGATTGGAACAAGGAAACAAAAGATCACTTATGAGATAAGTTCAGAGTTTTGTTTCCTTTGTGGAAAAATTGGTCATCTGAAGGTACAATGTCCTCAATCACACAAGCCACAGCCAGAAGATAGTGAGAAATCTCCCAAGAAGGATCATTAGTCCAGAGCACACCATGGTCAACACAACAATGAGTCAACACAACAAAACCAAACACAGGAGAACAAGTGGCATATTGTGCAAGGACAAAAAAGAAATAAAAATCCTAAGAATCTCATAAATTCAGCTGATTCTCAGCTGAGTATCCCTGGTACAGCAGGTCTTACAGCAACTGCAAATGCAGTTATATCCACTGCAACAAGAAAGGGTAAAGAGAAGGCAATTGTGCCAAGTGTCCCAATCGAAAATTATACTATGAAAAATAAATTATCAGGAATAAAAATTAAAGATAAAAATGTGGATCAGATTTTACTGTCTGATCAACAGGATCATACCAAGATTCCTGCAAATGGATCTTGCAAGAACAACAAGCAAACAAAAATCCATGTTTCTGCCGTATCTATACCTACCCTATCCTTCTCTCCAGGCATGCGGCCACCTGGCCAATCAGAGGGCCTCGTTTCAACACAAAACGGCAGTTTAATTACTGCAACACAACTTCCTCCATCTGCCACGCCGGACGAGATCAGTAAAAGCCCCTTTAACACTTCACCTTATCCAACAAACACAACAACCAATAACACCCTTTCATCGTCCAACACAAAACAACAAACTCCTCTTCAAGTCACTCCAAATTATCCTGTCATTTTCAAAGCCACTAACTCCACTCATCCAAACAACTCGAAGCAATATGAGTCCAAACCAAAGCTCAATGCTAAACCGCAGAAGAAACAGGCAAGCTCCAAGAACTCCCAGATCCCTCTCACCTCCGGTATCGCCTTACTCCCCACTCCCACCCAAAATAACTCCGATCCCCTCCTCCTCAGAAATGAGAAGCTTGCTTCTCTCACAGACACACCCCAACCTACCAAAATCGGACAACACAATGAGAAATATCCCTCCAACATCACTACCAGAGATCAACGCAGCGGTACTAAACGGAGTACCTCTCAACGTATCTCCCCAAGAAGTAGTGAGCACTGGAAAGAGGACTAGAAAGGAACCAAAGGAGCAACAAACACCACGATTGTACTCCAAGAGAAAAGCAGCGAGAACAAAATCAATGCAAAGAATTCTAAACAGAGCTTCACAGATCACGCAAGCAAGAACTCCAAGAACCAGAGCACAGAGACGCCGCTTGAACTCACCTTCACCACCGGTATCACCACCTCCATCTCCCGCAGCTCAATCGGCCTCTCCGTCATTGGAAATACTGGAGGTGACACCTCCAAGAACCAAGCCACCGTCACCAACACTGATCCCGCCAAAACCAACGGTGTAGATCACTTTGCCAAGTTTGAATCCGGTCAACCCCTCACCAAACCCAGATCTGAACAAAGGCCTCCCCCCAAGACCAAAGCAACAACCAGAACAGGCCCAATCCTCGACCCAAACACAACACATGTCTCTGGCCCAGTGCATCAACCTATTACTCAACTCAAGTCCGAACCAGAACCCAAATCCATCTCCATCATCATCGCCAAATCACAAAACCCTAAATCCCCTTCTCAATCGACCAATTCACTTGTCTGCTCCACCACATCTCCCGCAATCACCTCTCAACCCAACCCCAACAACTCACTTTCCATTGCCAACTTTCAGCACCCAGAATCAATTCACCCCGTTCCCAACGCTCTCGTTCCTACAGTCTCAGAATCACCAGAGCTATGCTCCGAGACCGGAGCCGATAACCTTGCCCTTATTTCCAGAACAGGGCAAATCGATTTCTCGCCTCTCGGGTCAGAATAGGGCGACGACGACGAACAGTACGACGACGCCGAATTTGAGAATGAAACTGACGACGGATGCTATGAGAGCTGCAGTGCCTTTGGAGGAGAACCAGAACGACAAACTTCACCGGATTTCGCACAACGAGTTCAATATCAGGCCACTACACTCAGATCCTTTGAATGTCCAGGTGGAGAGATCGGTGGAAAAGGTGGAGTTCATGTACCGAATGAGGCCAGTGATGCAGGTCATGGGACCAGCAGTGATGCACAACTGCTTATTCAAGCCCAACCTAAGAGGAATAGTGCCACAGATAACACCTTATCATCTCAGAAACGTCAGAGACGGGAAGATATACGACCCACACAAGATGGAATGGAAACAGATCATTGACCCGACCGCAATGAAGTTAATCTACTGGAATGTGAGGGGAAGTCTGAGACAGGAAATCATACAAGCAGTTCGTACTTACGTCCAAGAATACCAGCCTGTGATGATCATACTACTGGATACAAGGGCCACCCTGAATAAGACTTTAACCAAGACAGCTCCCCTGGCTAGACTTGGTTACACTGGACAACACATAGTATCACCTTCGATGGATTGCCCTAAGATGGGAGGGCTTTGCATTTTGTGGAGGGAACAAGATTTAAAGGTGGAGATAAAGAAGTCAACTGAGAGACTAGCACATTTTGAGCTGAGCTTCCCTCACCAGGCTTCCTTTGCTAGCATGACAGCAGTGTACAATCACACCCAAGCTAATCTGCAGCATCAGGTATGGACTGATCTCATTAATCTCAGTACTAGTATCTCTGGTCCTTGGCTAATGGCAGGTGATTTTAATGCTATACTCTCCCCTGATGAAAGAGTTGGTGGCTCTGGACCCAACTGGAATAAAATTTTTGAATTTCATAACTGTCTTAGCTCTTGCAATCTTATGGACTTAGGTTATAGTGGCCATGCTTTTACATGGTGCAACAAACAATATGCCTCTAACATTTATTTGTAGTAGACTTGATAGGGCTTGTGGCAATCATAGTTGGTTAAGATTATTTCCTAATTGCAAAGTTAGAAATGTGCTTAATACTATCTCTGATCATACTGCGCTTTTAGTTGACACACACCCTCAAGATGATAAACCCCATAAAGCTTTTAGGTTTGAAATTTTTTGGAATGAAACTGGAGTTTTTAAGTCTCACTTTCAAGCTTTTTGGGAGAATGAAACTAAGAAAGAGAATTTCACACTTCCATCTGGCATGCATAACCTAGGTTTACATGCTACTTCTTGTCCCCTAACTCAACTTTCTTGCATTAACAAAGACATTAGGGCTAAAAAGAAAGAATTGTTGATACTTACTGAAAACATTCATAAGAATCCTGCCCTCCTTGGACCCAGAGATACCACCTTAAGGATGGAAATTAACTCCCTCCTTAAGCAAAAAGCTATCTTCTGGGCCCAAAGAGCCAAGATCAACTGGTTAAAACATGGAGATACTAATTCAAAGTACTTCCATGCTTATGCCTCTGAACACAAAAGAAAAGCTTTTATACATGGTATCAAAGATGAAAATGATAGTTGGGTTTTTGAAAACAAAAATATCCTTCCCTTTTTTTATAACTTTTTCAAAAATCAAGGTCAAGCACAACCTATAAACCTGGATCCCTTCCTCAACCTCAATATTCCCTCCTTATCCCAGACTAATAATGAAAACATTTTAACCCCTGTTACTGAGGAGGAAATCCTTGAGGCCATTAAAACAATATGTATTGATAAGGCTCCAGGACCAGATGGATGTAACAGTAGTTTCTATCTATCAAACTGGAACACTATTAAGCCTCAGATTGTTGAGTTAATCTCAACTTTTTTTCTTAATGGCACCCTGGATCCCTCCCTTAACACCACTCATCTAGCCCTCATTCGTAAAAAACAAAATGCACAGTATCCTTCAAATTTTAGACCTATTAGCCTGTGCAATGTGATTTACAAAATTATTTCAAAAATTTTGGTACAAAGGTTAAGACCTTTTTTGAAAGATTTGGTCTTCCCTTTTCAAAATGTTTTTGTCCCAAATAGATTAATAAGTGATAATGTTATGATTGCTCATGAGTTACTACATACTATGAGCAAGAAAAACAAAAAGGCTAAAACTCACTCCCTGGCTCTAAAATTAGACATAGAAAAAGCATATGATAGACTGGAATGGGATTTCATTGAATTTACACTCAAGAAATTCAACTTCAGCTCTCATCTGATCATGCTTATCATGACCTGTATAAAAACCTGTACTTTTCAGGTTTGGATAAACAATGTTCTTTCTGATTCTTGGGTGCCTACAAGGGGTATTAGACAAGGGGATCCTATCTCCCCCTACATTTTCATCCTCTGTCAAGAAATGTTGGTACATTTACTCTTGACAAAGGTTGACAATCTATCCTTTAATCCACTTAGAGCCTGCAGATCAGGACCTCAAGTCTCCATACTTTGCTTTGTTGATGATTGCCTCATCTTTAGCAAAGCAGATAAAACATCTGTTAAGACAATTCAGAAAACACTCATACAATATGCTATGGCTTCTGGACAGGCAGTTTGCTGGAAGAAAAGTAGAATACTTTTCTCTCCTAAAACACCACCAAGAGTCAAGTAAAGAATTACAACCGGTTTAGGAGTCATACCTAATAAAAGATTTGATAAATACTTAGGCCTCCCTTTTCATATGGGTCAAAAGAAAAGGGACCTTTTTTACCAGATAATCAATAGAGTTATAGCTAGAACAAATTGTTGGTACAATAAGCACCTTTATTATGCAGGAAAAATTACTCTTATTCAAGTTGTCACTAATGCTATTCCTTCCTATTGCATGTCTATCACTTCTGTGCCTGCTTCTTGTCTTGCAAAAATTGATGAACTGAATAGGAAATTTCTTTGGAATAGCAAAAAGGATGGTTTGGTTAAAGGAAAAATAAACTGGAATAAAGTTTGTAAACCCAAGTACATGGGAGGACTAGGAATTAGGAATCTTAGTTTTTTAAACAATGCTTACTCTTTTAAACACCTTTGGAGACTTCGTACTGATAATTCTTCTCTTTGGAGTATGTTGTATAAGAATAAGTATTTTCCTACTTCTAATGTCCTCCTTGCTGAATCAAAGCCACAAAACAGTTGGTTCTGGAAAAACTTGGTGAAACTAAAACAAGAGTTTAAAAATTGCCTTCTTAAAAAGATAGGTCTTGGTGACACTATCAGTTTTTGGGAGGATAGATGGTTAAACTCAAAGATCTTGAAAGATTATGTCAATTTTGACACTGATAAAAACATGATGGTAAATACTTTTATTGATTCAGGAACTTGGAATCACACTTTACTCCAGTCACTACTCCCTCAAAGTTTAGTGGATGAAGTAATTGGCATTCCTTTACCTAGACAACCTCAGATTGATTCTTTTGTATGGGGTGAAAGTAAATCTGGAAAGTTCTCAATTAAAAACTGCTTATAACTTCCTGATTTCACAAAATAATTCACATGAAATAACATGGCCTTGGAAAAAACTTTGGAATTTAAAGATCCCACCAAAAATAAAGTTTTTTGCTTGGTTAGGAGTTTTACAGAGACTTCCCACAGCTACTAGACTGGCTAGGTTTAATATCATCCCTTCCCCAATCTGTAGCATGTGTAGCTCTGCTGAAGAAACCATACAACATCTTTTCTTTAACTCCCCTGTGTTTGCTACTCCTAGACTTTGGTTACTTAACCCTGGTTTTCAAAGCTTTGAGGATATTATTTTCCTGAACCATTTAACACCACAGGCACAAGGCACAATGTTAATTTTCTGCTGGCATGTGTGGAAATGTAGAAATTTAAAAAAATTTACTAATGAAGATTATGATAGCTATACTTTCAACACTCAGCTATATATTACAAACACTTAGTGATTGCAGAGCTACTTGGCAGACTATTCCTAATGTCTGCAGAACTATAAAATTGACCTGGACCCCTCCCCCCTTCCCTTCCATTACCTCAACATAGATGGAAGTACTTGTTATGAGACAAAAACTTCTGGTGCAGGATGCATCATTAGAAACCATAAGGGAGATTTTGTTAGAGCTTAAGCAACTTATCTTGGTTTTGTTGATCATAACACAACTGAAGTTTATGCTTTCAAATTAGGATTGAAACTTTGTGTAGATCTTAACTTAACGCATATTATAGTACAAACTGATTCTAAATTGCTCATATCTGCTATTTCCATGCCACAGGAAGCAAGTTTGCATCATCAAGTACTTTTGCAAGATGCCTTTGAGCTGATCAACACTTTGGAAGAAATCAAGATCACTTTTGTTTACCGAGAAATGAATGGCATTGCAGATCAGTTAGCCAAAGAAGGAAGAAAGAGAACCTTTGGCGAGAACTCTCCCGTTTTTATTTCTCAACATTTCATTTGAGATACTTCCCCCTGTTGGATTAATGTACTTTTAAATTTGGAAAAATTTCCGTTTTTTAGGACTATAAGCGTTGTAAACTCCCCGTAATTTTATTGTTATGAATCTAGTTTTATCTTTCAAAAAAAAAAAAAAAACATGGCTCACAACTCGCCTTCTTCACAGAGATAGAAGATCGGAGCTTCGATAATCGACACCTACTTCCGTTTTTATCTTTCAAAAAAAAAAAAAAA
>JAQRGC012282264.1:0-10139 GCA_028659135.1 Plantago lanceolata
ATGTGAAAACCAAGAAAATGCATTGTATACAACAAATTCCAATATACAGATTGCATTCTCCTCATCAAAAATATTGAAATGAAACAAGAACATGATCATGATAGAATTAGCCAGTTGCCGGACGCAATTGTGCAGCAGATCATCTCCTTGCTTGACCTCAAGCATGCCGTTCAGACATCTGTTCTTTCGAAGAGATGGGAACGTTCTTGGTCGTCGTGTCTGCAGGATCTCGACTTCGATTTCAGGAGCCTTGCGTATTTCTGTAACGTGCGTGCGTGGGATTCGGATGGTAATGTTAAGTTCATGCCTCAGTTCACTCGTTTCGTGACTCGGTTGCTACTGCAGCGCGATGACAGTTTCGTAGTACACAAATTTCGGTTGTGTAGTGATCTTACCTCGACATGTTCGAGGTTTGTGGAGAACTGCATTGAGTATGCGATAAACCATGGTGCTCAGGAGCTTGATCTTGATGTGTATTGTCATCCCAGACCTGCCAATTTTCCTTCTGAATTCTTTGCTTGTAAAACACTGAGGATTCTCAAGTTAAAGCAGTACACTAATGGTAGCCTTGTTATACCAAAACCATTTGTCTTGCCGAATATCACCACGTTACAGCTTGAATGTTTCCAGTTCAAAGATGATGATCTCTACAGTTTCTCAAAAGAACCTTTTTCGGCTTTTCCCAGTTTAGAGAAGTTGACGCTCAACTGCACTGAACTTGATGGGTTGATTATCTGTGGCTCCAAACTTAAGATCTTGGAGATCACTTCCCGGGATGCGTTCTTTTCAAGCCAGAAAAGCATCGAGCGAATTTCAGCTCCGGTGCTGACTTCATTCAGGTACCAGGGGTGTGTTTCCTTGGTGTGCCCTGTGTTGGAACTCCCCTGTTTGGAGGAAGTCTACTTTGATCTCTTTGCGCTTCTTGAGCCACCATACACAGATGACGTCGAGAAAAAGATGCCCCTGAATTTAATCATGATGCTACAACAACTTGGGAACGCGAAGATGATCACTCTAAGCACGAATACAATCGAGGTACATTTACTCTGGTTCATACCCTCCTTTTTTTTGTTGATAAAACAAGAAGTTTGATTGCTCATGTTTTTATATTACTTGTGGATAGGTTCTTGCAATGGATGCTAATCTTTTGGGGCGAAATCCATACCCGTTTCGGTGTATGAAGCATCTGAAATTGGAGAAAGGAGGGTATGAACCAGAGCAAACTGTGGTTGAGAATGTTATCAACTATCTGACCAAGGAAACATTACACTTTGAAAATTCAGTTGTGCTGTAGAGTTTATTAATTTACTTCAAGATTTAAGTTTTAATCTTAGGCGCCCTTAATCTTAGGGTCCCAAATTTATATTCATTTCATTGCGATACCTTCTTTGATCCACATGCTCACTGTATTGCTCTAGTAACACATTGAGGTAGTGTGATAGTAGTACTTGTTTTATTTCTACTGGAAACACCAGATAGAAAAGAGTGAACTTCTTAGTTCATAGTAAATCATAACCATAATACGTTTTGATGTTGGAATGAAATTCTACATTAGTACTATAGTACAGAACAGAGCATTCATTCAGTGTTCTGTGATTAAGTTTAAATCAAGCCTTTGAACACCAAAACAGCACAAGCTACAAAGGCTGCGAAATCAGTAATTTCCAGCCATGAAATTTTCAGCTACGGAAATAGAACTATATAGACTTGTGCTCGGATAATACAGAATAGGAGTTGAGTTCAAAAATCATAGTGGACTCTCTGTGCAGTACTGAAGTAGTATAAATCTACAGGTACGCTACTAGGCTTATTAGTATTATAATCACAAAAAGACTTTCCTGGCTGAGAGAGATTACAAGTTTACAATTTACAAAACAATGCCACACATTTATAGGGATATATTTATTGTATGGAAAAAGTTTATTGCCTGGTAACTATAGTTCTCTACATTTCTTGAGAAAATAATATCTTCGTGGGTCGGTGAGGCACAAGGAGAAGACGAGAGGTATAAACTACCTGCAGCAGCATCAACTTTCCCCAGATCTGCCAGTTGTAAACAGAAATCATCATCTAAGAGCCTAAGAAGGAAAAAGAAATTACTTTTACAATCTAACAGTAGCTTTTCTAAAGCCTTGCAGTGCACCATGAATAAGTGACAAGGCCCAATTATGAAAGCAGAAATTATGCTATTAGAGACGTTTGAACACCAAACAGGGTAAAAACTAAGTTCATCTGATGTAGAAGATGTTAATTTAACCTTGAACATTAAAGACAGAAAGCATACAAAGAGTGGATTCAAACTTGTTAAAGCAATAGAAACGGAACAAAACTACTTTTGTTTCCTGAACAAAAAGCACAGCCCAAGGTAAAAAAAGGAAACATTTTTTCTCCTTCACGAAAACTGATAAGGTTAAGTGAGATTATAAATTTTTTTGTTGGTACATTTCGTTTCGTTTACATGGTCTTCTCTTTTTCTTTTTTGAGAATCACACAGCCCGTTTTAGGAAAAAGGATAATTCACGCTAATGATTACAGCCTAATTCATGATTACCCCAGTTTAGCAGCATCTAATATCAACAGTGTGCATTTGATTCCGAGGTTATTCAAATAACAAGTAAATGCCACAGCCTTTTCTTTTCAAAGTTTTAACTTCGTTCAGCATAAACCAGAAAAACATATCCAGGTGGCTTAGAGGATCCAGTCAAGTAAACACGGGATATTTAAATGCAAGAGTTCATCAGCATTTACATAGCAACAGAAAAAACAATATCAATTTCCATATTCCAAAAAGGCATATGGTGAAATTAGAATACCTTTAGTCAAACCTATAGGGATCATCTGCGTAAGGATTCAGAGAACCTTCAGTGAATAAATCACCAATGTTGGAAGAATCTGCAGGCACTCGGCCCTTGCCTCCCTACATCAAGTTAAAGACATCAGAGTTGCAAGACACAGTTGCAGCATTATAATTCGATATCCTAATACATGCATCTATTGTTTCATTGTTTGTGCGCATGGAGAGGAGTAAATATCCTTATCCCGTAGATAACTGCAAGAACTTTAAACCCTCATAGAATACAAACAGAGGCTATTCACTGATCAGAAATGTACCGCAAAAGGCTTTTATCTCACTACGCATAGTAAAGAAAAGCGAGGTCATCTGCTTTCTCAATCAATGAATAATCCATAGAATCAATGGAATGACCAGAAAGCAAAAGCAGAGAACATCATAGATGGTAGAGGAGCAAACAGAATAAGATTTGTCATGACTGGTTAGCATGAACTTACATGGGCAACATGTTTGGGTGTGTGTTTGGTTGTCTTGGCTTTTGGTGTTTCTCTCTTCCTCATCTTTCTTGGGTCCTACATCACAGAAATTATTTTAACAAAAGTTAAATATATTCATAATCTGCTCCATGCCCCAAGTGAATTCTTTCTGTTCCATACTACATACCTCAAACATGAAAGTGCTTTTAGTCTTCTTTCGCTTGGTGACTCTGCCATCTGACGTTTCAATCTCATACTCATGGTGAGTAACCTGACAATAAGAAAATAGTAGTTGAGTGGAGACAGATAAATTTTAATACAAATCAAGCTAAAAGACAACGAGCAATGAAATATGTTAAGGAAACATGCATCTTGCTTCTCCAAGTCAATTGATGCATTTGACCCCAAGGCTAACCTTCCTACTATGCTTAGGAATATCCTTTTTCAGCAAAGTTGAAACTGGCTTCTGAGCTGGTTTCAGGAAAGGCAAATCCTAGAGAAAGAAAACCAGTGAGATGAAAATTTTTGGAGCAACATCAAAATAATAATAATATATATGTTCTTTTTCAAACAACCTTTTCTGCAACTTCTGTTCTGTCAAAAACATGCCGGTTCCTTTTATCACTGTCGGGGTTTCTCTTGGCTGATGTGATAGGGTAATGCTGAGGGATTAAAAAAAAAAAGATTTCAGTGCTTAATCACGTATTTACATCTATCGTAATATCTGAGTCTATAAAAAGTGTTAACAACAGCACAAAATCTAAATATATAACTTATTACTTGCAGCTTGATAACTACAGCATATGCTACAATCATAAACTTGTTGCTTTCTTGGACATTTCAAAATTTCAATAACATGTATATATATGTTCATTACCAGCTTGTATGAGACATCCTTATATACTTTATTTTATTTTTTTGAAAGGTAATAAGAAAACTTTTATTAGAGAGAAAAATTACATGGGATGTGTATTACAGCAACTCAGACATAAAGGACACTAAACTACTACAATCAGACAAAGGATTACTTGCAGCTCCATTGAAACTTCAAAGTGACAACCCCAAAAAACTATTGAGAAAATTCCTGTCCGGGTTAGAAACATCTATTGTTTCTCTCAATCCAAATGCACCAAAAAACACAGCCTGGTATGAGATATGCATTCATGCTACACCATTTATGTGTAACACTGTAGTTGTGATACTCTTCTAGCCAAGAATAGTTTTGGTGGATATCATCGCCATTCCATCAGTAACTAAATGACTATCTATTTCTTCTTACACACACACACACTCCATATGTCCACATATGGTCAATATGACTTCAAAATGACTATCTATTTCTTCTCACACACACACACACACACACTCTCCATATGTCCACATATGATCAATATGACTTCAACAATAAAAACCAAATATTGTCCATTATATCAATCTAAATTCATGACAGCAGTGAGAGAGAAAGCAAAATTTCCCTGTGTAGCAATCATGGATGACAATATATGGGTGTTTTAGATAAAAACCTTCTTTGAATTCACTTCCTCATCTTCATCAGGGTCGTCACCCATTACGTTCAACTGCAGCTGCAGTAATGCCCTCTGCCTCTCCTCCTGACATGACCAATGACCACATCATAGTTAGGATTTAAGAGTGAAACATTTGAATTTCACTATTATGAAATACCTTAGCCTTTTGATTGTCCAATTCTTCCTGCAGTCGTCTGCATTCATCTTCATGTTCACATCTCAAAGCTCTTAATTGGGCCTCATGTTCAGACCTGAGTGATAATGATTTCTGCAGAACATATATTCACCATTAAAGCAGATACATAAATGCTTTAACTTCATTTTAAGCTTCAGAATTTACTTATGGCGCACCTCTCTTAACTCATTCTCTGCTTGAATTTCTAACCGTTTTAGCTCTTCTGTGTGCTTGGAAATGAGGCTCATTTCTTTCTGATTGTGATCCTGCTGAATGCGGATAATCTAAATAGAAAGGGTTAACAGTAGTTTAGTCTACCTTTATCGTAGCTATGAGACAATGTATACATGGCCCCAAGCAAAATAAACACCAACCCCCACCCCTAAACCACCACCACCACACACACACACAAAGAATCCATGAGGCCTCAACAAGATTAAGATAGAATTCATAAGCAACAAATCTACAAGCAGCTCAAGCTCAAGAGAGTATTACTGTTTGGATATGAATTTCCAGATAAAATTATATACTACTACTATTTACTTAATTATCTTATATTACATCAGTTAAACTGCTCTTATAATGGTAAGGGTTTAGAGTATATTATGTACTCTGCAGAGACTCGTCAATCCTCAATAAGTCAATATATTATATACTTTTTGTCAGCAGAAGGATATTATAGAGTGTAGATAATTTACTGTCTTTTTTTTTAACGATAGATAATTTACTGTCTTTTTTTAACGATAGATAATTTAATAATTTGCTAAAGAAGAAAAACTATGATATTATCAAAACTGTGCCAGTGAAAATTTTAGGTTATTTGAGAACTTCCAATAACTCGAATTTTTCTTCAAGTTGGAGCACAAATTTGTCCACTTTATAATTTCGGACATTTGTTACTTTTTCTCCGCTACTCTTAGCTTCTGTGAAATTATTGTGTAAAGGAAAAGGAAGTTTAAATGTGCAGCAAAAGATTTCATATAGGTTGAGATGATCTAGATAAAGATTCACACCATTGCTCCATGTTCTTCCTGGATCCGGATTAAGTGTGTCTGAGATTCTTCTTTGTGTTCTGCAATCTTTTTCTCATACTGTTTTTCCAAATCTTCCAACACTTTAGCTGCCTACAATTTGACACATTTAAAACAGAAACTTAGTGATAATTGAAATACCAAAAATAAAAATACATAAAAGAAATTCCTGGAAGAAAATGAACTTAATATATTACCTTTTGTTTTTCAAGATTTACACACCCCTGCTTTTCTGCCTCATATTTCATTCGTATATCATTGATAGCCTATTCAGATCCACAAAATTAAATACTGTAACAGGAAGAGAAAATTTTGGGCTTTTGAGATAACTACAAAATGGCCACAATGAATACCTGATCATTTCTCTGAGATATTTCTTTCAAATGCTTTGATAGCTCCAACTGTTGACTTTCTAACATCTGATCAAATTGCTTCTTGGATTCTTCAAGCTTACTTTCTTTATCAGCCAGTAAATCCGTAATCTAAAATAAAAGACCGAAGCAATTTGTGAACCAACAAAGAGGGTCATTCTGAATGAATCCATGCGAGAGTTAATCAAGAAAACCTCTGTTTTCTGGGCTTCATACTGTGTTTCTCTGGTCTTCAGTTCTAGAACAAGCTGGTTCTTTTCTTCCAGTGTATTTTCAAGCTCACTTATTCTTTTCTCTAATGACCCTATATTATCTTCACTTTTTTCAATCTCCTTTTGCAGAGCATCTATTTGTTCCTGCCTTTCCAGGATATCTGCTTTCAGCTGATCAGTAAGACCTTTGCTTTGACTCTCCATCTCAGAAAGTTTTGTCAGTAAATCTTTCTGCATGGAAAAAAATAATATATGTCAAGAGATGTTGCATACCATACAGCTATGTGCAAAATACATCAATGAGCTTTAACCATGTTTTGGTCTGATGTTCTTGAGTTTTCTAGTGATGTGTTGGCATTATCTTCCAGTGTAGATATCAAGCCTTGCATTTCATTCTGCTTAGACAGAAGAGTTTCTGCTTCAGCTTCCAATTTTCGAACTTTCTGTTCAGCTAAGCGACACTCATCAGCATGTTGAACCATCGCAAACTCCTGTTCTTTCTGAAGTTCAAGAACTTTGGCGCGAAGTTCATCATTATGCAACTGTAAAGAGTTTCTCTCAGATGTAATACTTAAACACTGATCATGCATCTGATCAAATTTTTGTTGAGCACACTGAGCAGCAAGGTCTTTCTCGTGCTGAGCCAATTTAAGGCATGAATCAAATGAAGCATTAAGTTGTATGACTTTTTCTGAAAAGGCCAGGCTTTGACTATCCAATTCGCTTAACTTCACTATCAGCATCTTAACCAAATCCTCCAGCCTGTTGATCTCCTTGAGTGCCAGTTCTAATTTGTTACTAAGACAAAGTTTGCTAGAACTAAGTTCCATGTTTTCTTTCTCCAACATTTCCCTGGAGTTTCTTATTTCCGATAGCTCTTCTTCTTTGACTCTCATTCCAATATGCAATTCTTCCATCTTTGAAGCCAAGCCTTCGGAAGCCATTTTTTCACCTGCTACAGTTTCTTCCAGTTGTTTTATGGTGCCATCTGCTTGGATAAAAAAGACAGAAGAAGAATAAGGATCCATTTCAAATTTACATGACATGAATGAGCGAATTTACTGGTGTCGGCATGCAAATGCGTAGTGTTGAGAAAGAGTGGCATCAGAAGGGGGGGGGGGGATTCGCTCAGAAATCATTGAACACGTAAAACCAGAAAATCACTCACTTCAACTCCTAAAGCTTCCATTCTGCAAGACGTAGAATGTAATCTGGCTAACTTTGGATGATACAGCCACACTGAATTATATTAGAACGTCCAATTTGATGTTTTTAAGTGATCAGCACACCTTATGCAAACTGTAAGGAAATGTTCTTAATAACTGACATATTATGCAAAGTATTAGTTTCTTCTTGCACAGGGATGGTCAATATTTTTGCTGGTCGCTCAGAATTATCTACCTATATTCTTGATTACCGGATTTCACAACTAAATACAACCACATAATGGTCTTCAAAAGATAACAGCATGGAACCAGTTGAGCAAATTCAAGTAGGAAACAAAACTCATCCTCAAGTAGTGTTGAACTGCTAAAACTTGGGATCGAAATTCTATACGACTGGTACACAAACAGTATGTATAATTATGAACTCAATATTTGAAAAATAGGATACGGTTCCCAATCCCATTTTGATAATTTTTATGGTTATGTTAAGCGATAATGTTTGTGGATTAGTAATCATAAATTTATCACATATACGAATGTCAAATTGATCCTGTTAACATTGTGACTTGAAATTACACGTCTACAGAACAAAAGGCATTTAGAATCAACATTGTCTAATTCAACAGGCTTCATACAGCTCATTTAAAGAGGAAAAAAAAAGAAGAAAAAGATAAGCATCCTAACAGTGTATATCATAAATTAAAGTATAAAACTGCTACATCAGCATTTTACCTTTCTCCTCCATCAAACTGGCAGCCTTTCTTTGTTCATCCCTTGCGTGCATTTCTGTTCTTTCTTTCGCAAGCCCAAGTTCCATTAGCTCCTTCTCACCTAGATTATGCAATATGTTGTTACAACAAAATGCAGAAAAGATAAACATAAACAAGCACCATAGCATTAAATAAAAAAAAGAAAATACAATAAACAATGGCAAATTACTCACGAATTTTAACTGTTTCCTCCAAAGAGTCTAGCCTCAAGAACATTGACTTCATATCCCCGTGCAATTTATCAAGTGCAACAGATGCTGCAGACAATTTACCTTCCAGGAATGCTTTATCTTTCTCAGCTGCAAAACTCCAGAATCAGCCAACAGCAAATATCTCTAAAAGTCTTAATGACACGCTATATATCAAAGAGCACATACCATCCTGAACCTGATCCGTTAAATGCTGTAAAGTTCCACTAAGTTCATTGCAGAGTGTCTTTGTCGAACCAAATTTAGATTCGAGTCCTTGCCATAGCTTCTCACCTTCTTTCTGCATCACTTTTAACTTAGCATTTTCATTAAGCACACTCTGCAATTTCTCTTCCAATATCTGTATTTGCTCCATCAGTTTCTTTAGCTTAGCATTCTGCACGCATAAAAGTATAGAAACCTAAGCTCAGTCCTATACACCATATCACAAAAGCTCTCTAAGGAAACATGTCACTGGATAGTTTAGATATCCGCATATTAGTCACAATACAGAATTGAGCAACATAATGACAGTGTATAGATACTCATGTCTAATACACTTCCAAGCGCAACATCTATGCTCACTCATAATTTCCTCAGCAGTTTTATACAACTAAATGCAGCTTTACTGTCATGTGCATGCATAAGAGACAAGTTTTACACTCACTAATGCAGAAGAAAAACAGGAATATATAAGTACATATATTTGTGTACAGTTTGAAACTGAATAACGAAAGTTCCGGCTGTTTACCGCCATTTCAAGGTCCTTTCTGGCAGCAGCTTGTTCTTTGACCATTTTCTCTGGATCAAGGCAAGTCAACAGAGAAAATAACCAAATCAGCACAACGATTTCCTGAAGAAATTCATAGCACTTAAAAACTGTACAAAATAAACACCTGCAGCAAGCTTCAGATTCCCAAAGCTTCCAGACGAATTCGATTCCGATGCTAGAGAAGAAGATGAAATCATCTTCGCACTCCGAGCACCTGAACTAGAAGCTGCCGGAGATTTATACGGCTGCAAGCTTTTTATGCCTGAAAATCCTAATCCTCTCTTCATTTTCACCTCGCGAAGGGAATCTGGAACCGAAAACCCTAACAATTTCATTGAAACGCAAATCTAAGCTCTACGATTCTCCAAATCGAAATTGATCCACAATAATAATCAATAGATCAATAATTCATAGAACAGAAGTATAACAAGCTTCGAGAGTTTGAACAGACCTTCGATTCAATTGAACACAGGAGAATTTTGATCGGAGATCAGTAATCGGAACTTCGCCTGAGAGAGTTAGCAGATTACGGCAGTGGCAGCTTGAGATCCAGCAAGTAGACGCTTGAATCGAACCCTAGAAACTCCGATCGATCCTCCCGAATGGCTTCACTGCGATATTTCTCTACTGGCGAATGAGAGAGAGTGTTGTGTGTGTGACT
>JAQRGC012282265.1:0-10139 GCA_028659135.1 Plantago lanceolata
ATGTGAAAACCAAGAAAATGCATTGTATACAACAAATTCCAATATACAGATTGCATTCTCCTCATCAAAAATATTGAAATGAAACAAGAACATGATCATGATAGAATTAGCCAGTTGCCGGACGCAATTGTGCAGCAGATCATCTCCTTGCTTGACCTCAAGCATGCCGTTCAGACATCTGTTCTTTCGAAGAGATGGGAACGTTCTTGGTCGTCGTGTCTGCAGGATCTCGACTTCGATTTCAGGAGCCTTGCGTATTTCTGTAACGTGCGTGCGTGGGATTCGGATGGTAATGTTAAGTTCATGCCTCAGTTCACTCGTTTCGTGACTCGGTTGCTACTGCAGCGCGATGACAGTTTCGTAGTACACAAATTTCGGTTGTGTAGTGATCTTACCTCGACATGTTCGAGGTTTGTGGAGAACTGCATTGAGTATGCGATAAACCATGGTGCTCAGGAGCTTGATCTTGATGTGTATTGTCATCCCAGACCTGCCAATTTTCCTTCTGAATTCTTTGCTTGTAAAACACTGAGGATTCTCAAGTTAAAGCAGTACACTAATGGTAGCCTTGTTATACCAAAACCATTTGTCTTGCCGAATATCACCACGTTACAGCTTGAATGTTTCCAGTTCAAAGATGATGATCTCTACAGTTTCTCAAAAGAACCTTTTTCGGCTTTTCCCAGTTTAGAGAAGTTGACGCTCAACTGCACTGAACTTGATGGGTTGATTATCTGTGGCTCCAAACTTAAGATCTTGGAGATCACTTCCCGGGATGCGTTCTTTTCAAGCCAGAAAAGCATCGAGCGAATTTCAGCTCCGGTGCTGACTTCATTCAGGTACCAGGGGTGTGTTTCCTTGGTGTGCCCTGTGTTGGAACTCCCCTGTTTGGAGGAAGTCTACTTTGATCTCTTTGCGCTTCTTGAGCCACCATACACAGATGACGTCGAGAAAAAGATGCCCCTGAATTTAATCATGATGCTACAACAACTTGGGAACGCGAAGATGATCACTCTAAGCACGAATACAATCGAGGTACATTTACTCTGGTTCATACCCTCCTTTTTTTTGTTGATAAAACAAGAAGTTTGATTGCTCATGTTTTTATATTACTTGTGGATAGGTTCTTGCAATGGATGCTAATCTTTTGGGGCGAAATCCATACCCGTTTCGGTGTATGAAGCATCTGAAATTGGAGAAAGGAGGGTATGAACCAGAGCAAACTGTGGTTGAGAATGTTATCAACTATCTGACCAAGGAAACATTACACTTTGAAAATTCAGTTGTGCTGTAGAGTTTATTAATTTACTTCAAGATTTAAGTTTTAATCTTAGGCGCCCTTAATCTTAGGGTCCCAAATTTATATTCATTTCATTGCGATACCTTCTTTGATCCACATGCTCACTGTATTGCTCTAGTAACACATTGAGGTAGTGTGATAGTAGTACTTGTTTTATTTCTACTGGAAACACCAGATAGAAAAGAGTGAACTTCTTAGTTCATAGTAAATCATAACCATAATACGTTTTGATGTTGGAATGAAATTCTACATTAGTACTATAGTACAGAACAGAGCATTCATTCAGTGTTCTGTGATTAAGTTTAAATCAAGCCTTTGAACACCAAAACAGCACAAGCTACAAAGGCTGCGAAATCAGTAATTTCCAGCCATGAAATTTTCAGCTACGGAAATAGAACTATATAGACTTGTGCTCGGATAATACAGAATAGGAGTTGAGTTCAAAAATCATAGTGGACTCTCTGTGCAGTACTGAAGTAGTATAAATCTACAGGTACGCTACTAGGCTTATTAGTATTATAATCACAAAAAGACTTTCCTGGCTGAGAGAGATTACAAGTTTACAATTTACAAAACAATGCCACACATTTATAGGGATATATTTATTGTATGGAAAAAGTTTATTGCCTGGTAACTATAGTTCTCTACATTTCTTGAGAAAATAATATCTTCGTGGGTCGGTGAGGCACAAGGAGAAGACGAGAGGTATAAACTACCTGCAGCAGCATCAACTTTCCCCAGATCTGCCAGTTGTAAACAGAAATCATCATCTAAGAGCCTAAGAAGGAAAAAGAAATTACTTTTACAATCTAACAGTAGCTTTTCTAAAGCCTTGCAGTGCACCATGAATAAGTGACAAGGCCCAATTATGAAAGCAGAAATTATGCTATTAGAGACGTTTGAACACCAAACAGGGTAAAAACTAAGTTCATCTGATGTAGAAGATGTTAATTTAACCTTGAACATTAAAGACAGAAAGCATACAAAGAGTGGATTCAAACTTGTTAAAGCAATAGAAACGGAACAAAACTACTTTTGTTTCCTGAACAAAAAGCACAGCCCAAGGTAAAAAAAGGAAACATTTTTTCTCCTTCACGAAAACTGATAAGGTTAAGTGAGATTATAAATTTTTTTGTTGGTACATTTCGTTTCGTTTACATGGTCTTCTCTTTTTCTTTTTTGAGAATCACACAGCCCGTTTTAGGAAAAAGGATAATTCACGCTAATGATTACAGCCTAATTCATGATTACCCCAGTTTAGCAGCATCTAATATCAACAGTGTGCATTTGATTCCGAGGTTATTCAAATAACAAGTAAATGCCACAGCCTTTTCTTTTCAAAGTTTTAACTTCGTTCAGCATAAACCAGAAAAACATATCCAGGTGGCTTAGAGGATCCAGTCAAGTAAACACGGGATATTTAAATGCAAGAGTTCATCAGCATTTACATAGCAACAGAAAAAACAATATCAATTTCCATATTCCAAAAAGGCATATGGTGAAATTAGAATACCTTTAGTCAAACCTATAGGGATCATCTGCGTAAGGATTCAGAGAACCTTCAGTGAATAAATCACCAATGTTGGAAGAATCTGCAGGCACTCGGCCCTTGCCTCCCTACATCAAGTTAAAGACATCAGAGTTGCAAGACACAGTTGCAGCATTATAATTCGATATCCTAATACATGCATCTATTGTTTCATTGTTTGTGCGCATGGAGAGGAGTAAATATCCTTATCCCGTAGATAACTGCAAGAACTTTAAACCCTCATAGAATACAAACAGAGGCTATTCACTGATCAGAAATGTACCGCAAAAGGCTTTTATCTCACTACGCATAGTAAAGAAAAGCGAGGTCATCTGCTTTCTCAATCAATGAATAATCCATAGAATCAATGGAATGACCAGAAAGCAAAAGCAGAGAACATCATAGATGGTAGAGGAGCAAACAGAATAAGATTTGTCATGACTGGTTAGCATGAACTTACATGGGCAACATGTTTGGGTGTGTGTTTGGTTGTCTTGGCTTTTGGTGTTTCTCTCTTCCTCATCTTTCTTGGGTCCTACATCACAGAAATTATTTTAACAAAAGTTAAATATATTCATAATCTGCTCCATGCCCCAAGTGAATTCTTTCTGTTCCATACTACATACCTCAAACATGAAAGTGCTTTTAGTCTTCTTTCGCTTGGTGACTCTGCCATCTGACGTTTCAATCTCATACTCATGGTGAGTAACCTGACAATAAGAAAATAGTAGTTGAGTGGAGACAGATAAATTTTAATACAAATCAAGCTAAAAGACAACGAGCAATGAAATATGTTAAGGAAACATGCATCTTGCTTCTCCAAGTCAATTGATGCATTTGACCCCAAGGCTAACCTTCCTACTATGCTTAGGAATATCCTTTTTCAGCAAAGTTGAAACTGGCTTCTGAGCTGGTTTCAGGAAAGGCAAATCCTAGAGAAAGAAAACCAGTGAGATGAAAATTTTTGGAGCAACATCAAAATAATAATAATATATATGTTCTTTTTCAAACAACCTTTTCTGCAACTTCTGTTCTGTCAAAAACATGCCGGTTCCTTTTATCACTGTCGGGGTTTCTCTTGGCTGATGTGATAGGGTAATGCTGAGGGATTAAAAAAAAAAAGATTTCAGTGCTTAATCACGTATTTACATCTATCGTAATATCTGAGTCTATAAAAAGTGTTAACAACAGCACAAAATCTAAATATATAACTTATTACTTGCAGCTTGATAACTACAGCATATGCTACAATCATAAACTTGTTGCTTTCTTGGACATTTCAAAATTTCAATAACATGTATATATATGTTCATTACCAGCTTGTATGAGACATCCTTATATACTTTATTTTATTTTTTTGAAAGGTAATAAGAAAACTTTTATTAGAGAGAAAAATTACATGGGATGTGTATTACAGCAACTCAGACATAAAGGACACTAAACTACTACAATCAGACAAAGGATTACTTGCAGCTCCATTGAAACTTCAAAGTGACAACCCCAAAAAACTATTGAGAAAATTCCTGTCCGGGTTAGAAACATCTATTGTTTCTCTCAATCCAAATGCACCAAAAAACACAGCCTGGTATGAGATATGCATTCATGCTACACCATTTATGTGTAACACTGTAGTTGTGATACTCTTCTAGCCAAGAATAGTTTTGGTGGATATCATCGCCATTCCATCAGTAACTAAATGACTATCTATTTCTTCTTACACACACACACACTCCATATGTCCACATATGGTCAATATGACTTCAAAATGACTATCTATTTCTTCTCACACACACACACACACACACTCTCCATATGTCCACATATGATCAATATGACTTCAACAATAAAAACCAAATATTGTCCATTATATCAATCTAAATTCATGACAGCAGTGAGAGAGAAAGCAAAATTTCCCTGTGTAGCAATCATGGATGACAATATATGGGTGTTTTAGATAAAAACCTTCTTTGAATTCACTTCCTCATCTTCATCAGGGTCGTCACCCATTACGTTCAACTGCAGCTGCAGTAATGCCCTCTGCCTCTCCTCCTGACATGACCAATGACCACATCATAGTTAGGATTTAAGAGTGAAACATTTGAATTTCACTATTATGAAATACCTTAGCCTTTTGATTGTCCAATTCTTCCTGCAGTCGTCTGCATTCATCTTCATGTTCACATCTCAAAGCTCTTAATTGGGCCTCATGTTCAGACCTGAGTGATAATGATTTCTGCAGAACATATATTCACCATTAAAGCAGATACATAAATGCTTTAACTTGATTTTAAGCTTCAGAATTTACTTATGGCGCACCTCTCTTAGCTCATTCTCTGCTTGAATTTCTAACCGTTTTAGCTCTTCTGTGTGCTTGGAAATGAGGCTCATTTCTTTCTGATTGTGATCCTGCTGAATGCGGATAATCTAAATAGAAAGGGTTAACAGTAGTTTAGTCTACCTTTATCGTAGCTATGAGACAATGTATACATGGCCCCAAGCAAAATAAACACCAACCCCCACCCCTAAACCACCACCACCACACACACACACAAAGAATCCATGAGGCCTCAACAAGATTAAGATAGAATTCATAAGCAACAAATCTACAAGCAGCTCAAGCTCAAGAGAGTATTACTGTTTGGATATGAATTTCCAGATAAAATTATATACTACTACTATTTACTTAATTATCTTATATTACATCAGTTAAACTGCTCTTATAATGGTAAGGGTTTAGAGTATATTATGTACTCTGCAGAGACTCGTCAATCCTCAATAAGTCAATATATTATATACTTTTTGTCAGCAGAAGGATATTATAGAGTGTAGATAATTTACTGTCTTTTTTTTTAACGATAGATAATTTACTGTCTTTTTTTAACGATAGATAATTTAATAATTTGCTAAAGAAGAAAAACTATGATATTATCAAAACTGTGCCAGTGAAAATTTTAGGTTATTTGAGAACTTCCAATAACTCGAATTTTTCTTCAAGTTGGAGCACAAATTTGTCCACTTTATAATTTCGGACATTTGTTACTTTTTCTCCGCTACTCTTAGCTTCTGTGAAATTATTGTGTAAAGGAAAAGGAAGTTTAAATGTGCAGCAAAAGATTTCATATAGGTTGAGATGATCTAGATAAAGATTCACACCATTGCTCCATGTTCTTCCTGGATCCGGATTAAGTGTGTCTGAGATTCTTCTTTGTGTTCTGCAATCTTTTTCTCATACTGTTTTTCCAAATCTTCCAACACTTTAGCTGCCTACAATTTGACACATTTAAAACAGAAACTTAGTGATAATTGAAATACCAAAAATAAAAATACATAAAAGAAATTCCTGGAAGAAAATGAACTTAATATATTACCTTTTGTTTTTCAAGATTTACACACCCCTGCTTTTCTGCCTCATATTTCATTCGTATATCATTGATAGCCTATTCAGATCCACAAAATTAAATACTGTAACAGGAAGAGAAAATTTTGGGCTTTTGAGATAACTACAAAATGGCCACAATGAATACCTGATCATTTCTCTGAGATATTTCTTTCAAATGCTTTGATAGCTCCAACTGTTGACTTTCTAACATCTGATCAAATTGCTTCTTGGATTCTTCAAGCTTACTTTCTTTATCAGCCAGTAAATCCGTAATCTAAAATAAAAGACCGAAGCAATTTGTGAACCAACAAAGAGGGTCATTCTGAATGAATCCATGCGAGAGTTAATCAAGAAAACCTCTGTTTTCTGGGCTTCATACTGTGTTTCTCTGGTCTTCAGTTCTAGAACAAGCTGGTTCTTTTCTTCCAGTGTATTTTCAAGCTCACTTATTCTTTTCTCTAATGACCCTATATTATCTTCACTTTTTTCAATCTCCTTTTGCAGAGCATCTATTTGTTCCTGCCTTTCCAGGATATCTGCTTTCAGCTGATCAGTAAGACCTTTGCTTTGACTCTCCATCTCAGAAAGTTTTGTCAGTAAATCTTTCTGCATGGAAAAAAATAATATATGTCAAGAGATGTTGCATACCATACAGCTATGTGCAAAATACATCAATGAGCTTTAACCATGTTTTGGTCTGATGTTCTTGAGTTTTCTAGTGATGTGTTGGCATTATCTTCCAGTGTAGATATCAAGCCTTGCATTTCATTCTGCTTAGACAGAAGAGTTTCTGCTTCAGCTTCCAATTTTCGAACTTTCTGTTCAGCTAAGCGACACTCATCAGCATGTTGAACCATCGCAAACTCCTGTTCTTTCTGAAGTTCAAGAACTTTGGCGCGAAGTTCATCATTATGCAACTGTAAAGAGTTTCTCTCAGATGTAATACTTAAACACTGATCATGCATCTGATCAAATTTTTGTTGAGCACACTGAGCAGCAAGGTCTTTCTCGTGCTGAGCCAATTTAAGGCATGAATCAAATGAAGCATTAAGTTGTATGACTTTTTCTGAAAAGGCCAGGCTTTGACTATCCAATTCGCTTAACTTCACTATCAGCATCTTAACCAAATCCTCCAGCCTGTTGATCTCCTTGAGTGCCAGTTCTAATTTGTTACTAAGACAAAGTTTGCTAGAACTAAGTTCCATGTTTTCTTTCTCCAACATTTCCCTGGAGTTTCTTATTTCCGATAGCTCTTCTTCTTTGACTCTCATTCCAATATGCAATTCTTCCATCTTTGAAGCCAAGCCTTCGGAAGCCATTTTTTCACCTGCTACAGTTTCTTCCAGTTGTTTTATGGTGCCATCTGCTTGGATAAAAAAGACAGAAGAAGAATAAGGATCCATTTCAAATTTACATGACATGAATGAGCGAATTTACTGGTGTCGGCATGCAAATGCGTAGTGTTGAGAAAGAGTGGCATCAGAAGGGGGGGGGGGGATTCGCTCAGAAATCATTGAACACGTAAAACCAGAAAATCACTCACTTCAACTCCTAAAGCTTCCATTCTGCAAGACGTAGAATGTAATCTGGCTAACTTTGGATGATACAGCCACACTGAATTATATTAGAACGTCCAATTTGATGTTTTTAAGTGATCAGCACACCTTATGCAAACTGTAAGGAAATGTTCTTAATAACTGACATATTATGCAAAGTATTAGTTTCTTCTTGCACAGGGATGGTCAATATTTTTGCTGGTCGCTCAGAATTATCTACCTATATTCTTGATTACCGGATTTCACAACTAAATACAACCACATAATGGTCTTCAAAAGATAACAGCATGGAACCAGTTGAGCAAATTCAAGTAGGAAACAAAACTCATCCTCAAGTAGTGTTGAACTGCTAAAACTTGGGATCGAAATTCTATACGACTGGTACACAAACAGTATGTATAATTATGAACTCAATATTTGAAAAATAGGATACGGTTCCCAATCCCATTTTGATAATTTTTATGGTTATGTTAAGCGATAATGTTTGTGGATTAGTAATCATAAATTTATCACATATACGAATGTCAAATTGATCCTGTTAACATTGTGACTTGAAATTACACGTCTACAGAACAAAAGGCATTTAGAATCAACATTGTCTAATTCAACAGGCTTCATACAGCTCATTTAAAGAGGAAAAAAAAAGAAGAAAAAGATAAGCATCCTAACAGTGTATATCATAAATTAAAGTATAAAACTGCTACATCAGCATTTTACCTTTCTCCTCCATCAAACTGGCAGCCTTTCTTTGTTCATCCCTTGCGTGCATTTCTGTTCTTTCTTTCGCAAGCCCAAGTTCCATTAGCTCCTTCTCACCTAGATTATGCAATATGTTGTTACAACAAAATGCAGAAAAGATAAACATAAACAAGCACCATAGCATTAAATAAAAAAAAGAAAATACAATAAACAATGGCAAATTACTCACGAATTTTAACTGTTTCCTCCAAAGAGTCTAGCCTCAAGAACATTGACTTCATATCCCCGTGCAATTTATCAAGTGCAACAGATGCTGCAGACAATTTACCTTCCAGGAATGCTTTATCTTTCTCAGCTGCAAAACTCCAGAATCAGCCAACAGCAAATATCTCTAAAAGTCTTAATGACACGCTATATATCAAAGAGCACATACCATCCTGAACCTGATCCGTTAAATGCTGTAAAGTTCCACTAAGTTCATTGCAGAGTGTCTTTGTCGAACCAAATTTAGATTCGAGTCCTTGCCATAGCTTCTCACCTTCTTTCTGCATCACTTTTAACTTAGCATTTTCATTAAGCACACTCTGCAATTTCTCTTCCAATATCTGTATTTGCTCCATCAGTTTCTTTAGCTTAGCATTCTGCACGCATAAAAGTATAGAAACCTAAGCTCAGTCCTATACACCATATCACAAAAGCTCTCTAAGGAAACATGTCACTGGATAGTTTAGATATCCGCATATTAGTCACAATACAGAATTGAGCAACATAATGACAGTGTATAGATACTCATGTCTAATACACTTCCAAGCGCAACATCTATGCTCACTCATAATTTCCTCAGCAGTTTTATACAACTAAATGCAGCTTTACTGTCATGTGCATGCATAAGAGACAAGTTTTACACTCACTAATGCAGAAGAAAAACAGGAATATATAAGTACATATATTTGTGTACAGTTTGAAACTGAATAACGAAAGTTCCGGCTGTTTACCGCCATTTCAAGGTCCTTTCTGGCAGCAGCTTGTTCTTTGACCATTTTCTCTGGATCAAGGCAAGTCAACAGAGAAAATAACCAAATCAGCACAACGATTTCCTGAAGAAATTCATAGCACTTAAAAACTGTACAAAATAAACACCTGCAGCAAGCTTCAGATTCCCAAAGCTTCCAGACGAATTCGATTCCGATGCTAGAGAAGAAGATGAAATCATCTTCGCACTCCGAGCACCTGAACTAGAAGCTGCCGGAGATTTATACGGCTGCAAGCTTTTTATGCCTGAAAATCCTAATCCTCTCTTCATTTTCACCTCGCGAAGGGAATCTGGAACCGAAAACCCTAACAATTTCATTGAAACGCAAATCTAAGCTCTACGATTCTCCAAATCGAAATTGATCCACAATAATAATCAATAGATCAATAATTCATAGAACAGAAGTATAACAAGCTTCGAGAGTTTGAACAGACCTTCGATTCAATTGAACACAGGAGAATTTTGATCGGAGATCAGTAATCGGAACTTCGCCTGAGAGAGTTAGCAGATTACGGCAGTGGCAGCTTGAGATCCAGCAAGTAGACGCTTGAATCGAACCCTAGAAACTCCGATCGATCCTCCCGAATGGCTTCACTGCGATATTTCTCTACTGGCGAATGAGAGAGAGTGTTGTGTGTGTGACT
>JAQRGC012282301.1:804-13888 GCA_028659135.1 Plantago lanceolata
AAACTGTGAAATTAGTTTTTGTTTTTTCCCTCCAACATCATGGTTAATTTATCAGGTCATGGAGAATGGACCTGTGACACTTGGGCTGGAAGATGGGGCAATTGATGTTGAGCGTTTGCTTGTAGAACCCCAAGATGTGCATGTGTCAATGGATAGTGTCATGTGTTTTAACGAGAAGATCTCAGAGAGTACTATGCGCATGGAAGATATTTCACGCTCTCGCACTTTTGGTATTAGCCTATAATGTAGCATTGTTAAGTTATCATTCATCTGCACCGGGTTATGAAAGGAGCTGTTTGCATGATTACTTTTCATGTTTGGTGACTTTGCTCATAATTGAATCCAGATGCTTGTCAAACATACTATACTTGATAGGAGATGTGTTAAGTGAAGCTTCGAAAGGAATTTGTTTATATTTATTCTATATCAGGTATTAGGTACACCGGTATGTAATCTTGAAGTAGAATCAGCTACAACGCGTGCAACGAATATTATCATGTGAACACATTGTTATTACTATAGATACGGAATGTCACCTCTTTACTGATTTAGCTTTTTCAATCTCATTTAATAGCTCTCAGTTTATATGTTGTCATTAAAAAAAGTGTTTTTCCATGTTATTACATGAACCGTCTCCACTTGTTTTCTGCAATGCGTTCTGTTAAGCCTTTAGAGGTGTTCTCTGTCTTTATATTTTATATGGTCAGTGTTCATTCTCTGTGTCATACGCTGCATCAGTTTTGACTATTGTTTTTTAACATAATCTGCTGTTTCTCATTGCTTTTTGACTTCATGCAGGTGTCTCGAACCATTGTTTTGCTGAGCAGAGTAAAGACACTCTAAACGGAGAGGTATGAATGTATGATATTAATGCTGTTCAAATGATCTCTCAGATTCTGTTGATATCACTGTTCTAGTGTTTATTGTTATTTTTAATGAATCAAATGGTTCCTCTTTCAAATCAATGACATCTTAGCATTGTGCACACCATTTAAAAATTGTGTCTTGTTTTGGGATGAATGAAGTGAAAAAGGCATAAGCATTGACTTTTAGATGGTTTGACTAGGTTTAAGAATGGCATCATTTATTTTGCGATAAGTATGAAAGGCCAGAATGTCATTTATTTAGAAGCGGTGGGAGTACACATCTTTATCTATTTTCCTCTTTAGCTGAATTGGTACCGTGCAGGTACCTGATGGAATGCCAAGTGAGGAACTTGGATACTATCGATTACAAAATGATTTCTGTAGCATGGGAGATGATTACCTTCTTGGTGCGTCGTAGGTTTTATTCACTACTTGGGTTCTGTCCCTGCCTCCACCTTCTGAATAAAAATTAAATTACTGGGTGCAGGTGTTGATTTTGCAGAGAGTATAACAAATTTGGAATACAGTTCGAGTGAACGGTTGCAGACTTCAGTTTCAGACGGTCTAATTTTGCCGTCTTGTGCTGTTACCGGCAGTCCTTGGAAATCAGATCTGTTTAGAATGGAAGTGCCTGGTTGCCAGGGTGACCATATTGGCATTGGCAGGGCTGATTTGGGTAATGTTTCTAGTCGACCTGCGTATGACACACTTGCTATAGAGAAGCCTTTGAAATCACCTACATCTTGTAGTTTACGAGATCTTGAAAAGTTTCATGATATATCAAGCTGTTCCTTTGAAGTCTTATCTGATGAGAATGATGGAAGTGTTTCCACATTGCATGAGAAGCTCAGTGATCCAAAAATTGAGGAAAATGATAAGTTTGAGCTCACACAAGAAGATTGCGAGACCAGGAAGTCACAGGAGGAGGATGCAGCAGCAAACATTTCAACTCCAGGCGATAGCTCTGATACGTTTCCTGCACAGAAGAGATCCCGTAAGCCCACACGGAGGTACATTGATGAAGTTGAGGATCCTGCTTTAAGATTGGCCAAGAAAAGGCGAGGAGTTTCTTCCATGCCTAAATCTAAGGACCCAGTTATCAAAATCCTTAAGAAGTGCCGTACTGGATCTAGTGTAGTGAGATTTCCTGTTGAGGAGACCTCTGTTCAAGCTATTCAAGTGCCCTTCGCAGCTGTAACACACGATGAATGTCCAAAGACTGAGGCAAATGATACTGTAAGATCCCACTGACCTATTCTAATCAGTTAGTATTTGCCAGCCTCCCTGTTAAATCTGTCCTGTTGTCTTGACAATGTTTTGTTAAGTAGATTAGTATGATTTTAGATTTAAAAAAAAAAAGAAAAAAAGAAAAAGAAAAAGAAAGGAGAGTGTGGCTGCTGGGATTCGAGCCCAGGTCTCCACGGCCACAGCGTGGAATTCTTACCACTAAACTACAGCCACTCTTGTTGTCTATGCTTATTTCCGATATCAACCATAACACATATTGCACTTCTAAGTTGTACATAATGTACTCTTGCGGCTTCTTTCCTGTGTTATACTAATATCAGGCTCACCTGTCTAGGGAAATTTGTCCTGTGCAATGTTTTCACTATGTTCAGTTCAAATTTCTGTTATTTGCTCTTGATGACTTGGTGTTTACATCCTGGTGGAAAGTAATTAGAACTTCTGTTCACTAAAGGGTGGGCCTTGTGTTTTTTGTGGCTCTGTATTGAAATGGTTTGAATGAGAAACAATGGATTTTCTGGTATATAAACATCCTAAAACTTTCATACTTCGACAAGAAGTTGTCTGTGTGTCGTTGAGTGATAGGATGGTATACTGTTTTTATTTATTCTGGCAATCTTTATCGCGCCCTTTTGGTGACCTTATAGCAATTCAGGTTTGGTTTTGTTGCCATTATGAGATCTGAAGATTACTTTCTTGTTACTGTACTTCATATCTGCTGCCAATCAATTGTAATCGACATTTTAGTAATTTGTCAAAGATGCTTTATTCACATCCCAGCTTATAAGTGAAAATTTTGTAGTCTAAAAAGAAAAGTTGGCATACATCTTTGTTTTCCAGTGCTTAAAATATTTGTTTCGTTTTATCTCTACTAATGCGTACCAAGATTGAGATGTCTATGCGGCTTTTGATCCCTGAACTATACTTTAATTTTGAATAGGTGCGCAGTAAAGATGTTGGAAATTTGACAACTAGGCCACAAGAGAGCCATGCTACATTGGACAATCAAAAGAAAAGGGATGAATGTGGCATGCCATTCCATCCGAAGAGGAGCTATGATTATCTTCCTGGAAGTGAGAAGAAAAGGGAAGATGGTGTTTCTGTTGCTTACTTGAGAAAAAGGAGTGAACGTTTTGGGCAGCGGAAAAGAGGTAATTTTGTCATTTCTGTGAGTCCAAAGAAAAGGGATGACTTGGATAGAACACATGAGGACAAGGAACAGGATGATTTCATCATTGATGCAAGCCCAAAGAAAAGGAGCGAGCATGTTAGATTAGTTAGCGGCAAGAAAAGGAACGGCTGTTACACTGTATCAAGATGCAAAAAAGGAGGTAATTTAGGCTCTTCAGACTACGAAGAAGTTAGCGGGCGGAGGAAACATCACATACTATGGACTATTACAGAAATAAAAAAATTACTTGATGGAGTGTCACAATATGGAGTAGGAAGATGGAGCCGAATAAAAAAGCTCTTCTTTTCCTCATCTGCCCACCGTACTTCTGTAGATCTCAAGGTCAGATACTTATGTTTTAGTGACTCCATGATACTTCGTACCACGCTCTCCTATTAAGATGTGATATAATTTGTTGCTTCTGAATCTGCACAGGATAAATGGCGGAATCTTTTGAAAGCAAGTGGCATTTTGGAGCGCGGAAAAGGGCAGGTCAGCTAATTCTCATTATTTAATTCTGTGTGTTCTGATTAATATGTGCCACATTTTTGTGAATCGTATACCCTGTTAATTGACAAATATACCTTCTATTTATTGGAATTGTTTTTCCAATAATAGATGGAATCATGCAAAAGAATTGCAGAATTTAATGTTTGAAAAGCCTCTTTCTCCTATAAATATATTCCCAGATAATAGAGTGCAACAAAAAAGATGAATTTTGAATTACCAGATTACCCTGAGGAGCAACAAGTAGCCTCCCTTGCTTGTAAGCTCTAACTCCTGATTATTGCAAGTGAATTGCACACAAACATTTAGAATTTGCTTTGAAATCAGTCAAAGCACTTATATGTACAATTTGTGGCTTTGTGATAAATTTCTTGCAACTATGATTGAACTTTATGAGGGGGCTCTTATGTATAATATCCAATTTGATGCACAGAAAGGAAAGAAGCGCAATGCAGCATGGCGTCCTTTACCAACACCCATAATTGGCCGGGTTTGTGAATTGGCTGCTATGTATCCTTATCCGAAAGGCCCCAGACCCGAGATATCACATGAGGATAATCTGGACTCTCCAGACCCAAGTACAGATATTACGCTGAGTGACTACAGAAGAATCCTTCGAAGCATTAATGACAATTGATTCAAGATTGGGCAATTACATTTTTCTTTTAGATCTCCTTGCAATGAGCAAAAGGATGAGTTGAGTGACTTTGATGGCAATATATGACCATCAGTACTAGTTGAAGTTTTATAGGTGGTCTTTAAGGTTGCCTGAGGGAAAACTTGTTCTAGCATAAGCTTCCTTGTTGATAATGTGATGTGGATTAAACCCAGTTTCCTTTAGTTTTACCCAGATTTATCTCTCTTAAACATGTCCTTGTAGCTCGGCGTGGGACATGAATCACATGATCTGTTTTAGATGTGTATCAGTGTATGAATCACATTAGGAGGCGAGTGTCAAATCCTCAGAGAAATTCATGCACTGTAGAAGAAAATCGTCCACATTCGATTATTTATTTACATGTACTATACGCAAACAGAAGCAGCGTCGGGAAATATATGAGGTAGCTTTGTAAGCTCAAACAGTAACAAATAACTCTTGGAGACACTAGATCTTAACTCTTAAGACTGGACAGCCAAATTATGGAAGTTACAACATTGACCATTACATAAACATTAAACAAGACGAGCATTAGTTAACCGCAGAACGAATTGAACATCATAGATTGCGCTTAATCACCAGTGTCACCACTGTCGTCTCCTCCAGTACCACCGTGGTTGAAGTACTCTCTAGGCATGGTGTGATGGTTGTCCGTTTTGCCATATGGGGGAACGGGCCCTTTCTCCACCGCAGCTTGCTGGTAGAACTCGTCACTCACTAGAGCTTTTCGGGGAGCTGCCAAACACAGGGAGGTCATCAATGCCATCAAGAGAATTGCCACCACCTTCATTTTCATTGCTGCATAATCAAAGACAAAAAAATATATTCTTGTTACAGTATAATCACCTTAAAAACATCATGCAGTGAAAGAGCCAAAAGATTATTGTACACTTAACTGGGATTAAGAAGCAGAAGAAACCTGGATAGACAAAGAAGGAACTAAACTAAACCTGCTTATATACACAAGATTAAGCAAAGTTTATATTAAAATTTAATCTGTGATGGGGTATCAGCAATCACCAAACAAACATGGAAGTTCACCAAACAAACATGGAAGAAGCAAAACTGGTTACCGCGCAAAAAGTGCTCAAGTCTCATTTGTGCTATAAGCCTCCAAGACCAACTGGCGGTTATTCACAGCAATCAGGGCGAAGTGCTGCATCCAATCATATATCTCCTGCAGGTCTTTCCGTTACCCTTCAGCAGGTCATCTATCACTAGTTGTGCTCCCAAGCCTTTGTGAATTATTCTCCCTTTTTTACTGACAATCAGATTCCATGGCTGCTCTGCCCCCCAAACCTCCTCATTTAAATTGTTACAAGTATTAAATATACACTCGACTAAGATCTAACCCGGTGAAAGAATCGTCACCAAGATGCCAACGAACATACGAATGTTAATTTGCTCAGTTCTCGCGTGTCCCAATGAAATTGGTCAATCTGTAGTAAATGATCAAGGCATAATTATCTTCCGAGGACAATATCATCTATGCTTCAACCTTCTTTTTATTCTTCTGCTTCTCCTTTTTCTTCGTGTCTTTCTTAGCTTCATCAACTGTGTTGCTCTCTCCAGTCTCAAGCTCAATTTTAGCAAAAATAGGTTTTGGCTGTGCTGTAACGTGGCCCTGCTTCAGCCCACCCCATTGGGTCTCATTCTGTAACAAGTGAGCAAATGTAAATTCCTAATGCTTTCCATGTTAGATATGTATTGTGTGGAGAGAGAGAGAGAGAGAGAGAGAAACTAACCCAGGTGAGGGCACTGAAATGATCCTCCGAGTATCCGAGCTGTGTATATATTCTCAAAGATAAACTCGGAGTAACTGGGGATAAAGCAATTGCTATGATTCTCATGGCTTCCAAAACAATTACCAGGTCCTACTCAGAGATTAACAGAAAGGGGACGAAGTAAGCATGCAGTTATATGTTGAACAAAACAGAATAACTCCTCCACAGGCACATATGTTCCAATCCTTTTTACTCAGTGCAGACATACAACAAATTATTAGAAAGTGATTGTAGACACCACCAGATTAAAATAATAATCTGAAATTATGTTTTAAAAAACCAGCAGCTTATTCTGCACCTAGATTAGACTCTGGCCTTTTCTGTTTTACAATATTCCATTGCAGACACCACCAGATTTTCTTCATATTTACTTTTACCTGAATCTGCTCTATCTATAAAATTCAGGTTAGTCGAAATTTGCAAACATGCATTTCGTTCATGCCTTTTGATCAACCAGAAAAATAACATACTATTCATTAGGAACTTGTCCAATAGGATTTATTTGCTTTTATAACTTCAATATCATGTCACATACTCATTTAAACCTACTAGCTCATATGGATTAAATGCTAGTCATGTGATGCACATATATTAATCTTGTGCATATGTTGACAAAGATATACAGAAAGAAAAGAAACCTTGGAGGCAGTCTCAAAGCCAACATCCCCTAGCTTAAAAAGAGACCATGGAGCCTTTTCATCTATATATGCATTCCCAGCATTACTGATCTCTAGCACAGCCTCACAGGCTGATGAAAGGTCAAGATTGTCATAATGCTTCCTGGCCTTTTCAACCTGAATTGAAATGAAATTACAGCCAAAGTTTAATACGTTCATCGTGAAAGAAACTAGCAGATAATTATAGTTCTTGAACTGCTTCTCACTACATCCTAATTTCTACACACCCAAACTAAAGAATGTTAATTGATTTACTATAGGGAGCTAGGGGCATTACCAGCATCTCCACACTGTCCTTGAATGCAATTCCTTCTGCAGCAATTGCTGAATCAACAGCAATAGTTGACTGGCAATTCTTTCGCAGAAGTCCAAGTGTACAATTAAGAAGATTACCTAACGGAAAGTTGATTAGAGTCATTCCATTATAAACTAACACAGTGAGATCTTGAGTACACATGCCAATCTAACAAATTCTGATACGTAAGCTATTATTCTAGACTGGGTCGTCAATGAGGAAGAATGTGTGGTGATCTTTACTGAATCTGATTCAGAAGTTACTTTATTATGCCAGATAGGGTTTGGCTGCAAATAGTTTGTGCGCTTGATTAGATTGCATAGAACCTATGCTCTTCCATTTCTTTACTATCTAAAACTACTTGTCATATTATATGATTAAATGTAGCTGTTACCATAGGAATTCTAAAATCCCAACAGATTTATCCTATACAAACAATAATAGAGTATTCTTCACCGAAAGAGAACAAGAAATGAATCAGCCTATTGTATGTTGTAATATCAAGCAAGTTTAGTGTGAAGAAAATGTACATTGATGTTATTAAATATCTCTTAAACCTAGCAATTGCTTCTGTCAAATATGCACAACACTCGCACAAAAATAAATAAATAAATAAATAAATAACTCGGTTAAAACTAATTTTCATGTAACTTTCTAGTGAAGAAAAAATATAGCAAACATGAAGCACATTCCAGAATGTAAGCAATTGCAGATTTTGTAAGAAAGCAATTGAGCATTTATTTTGGAAATATACAGATGGGCATACCAATGGTGTTCGCAAGATGTGCATTGATAATATGGATGAAACGATCTTCCGAGTAGTCTCCATCGTTACCAAATTCCACCTCCTTAAGGAAGAAATACCTCACTGCATCAGGTCCGAATCTGTTCACCAAGTCTGAAGGTTCAAGGGTATTCCCCAGAGACTTCCCCATTTTTAATCCATCCTGACATATTTGAAAGCATGTCAATATTATAAATACAATTAGGAACATATGCTTATGATCACATATGTCACACAACATAAATTAGAAACAAGAGAAGTGCCTGATGCATGTTACTCGTTAGTTGTTACTTGTTACAGCAGTGAACAACTTCTTTTCTATATCTTTGCTCTTTTCCTTTTCTTTTATGGTGAATAATTACTCCACGTTGTAATGAAAAATCATACTATTTCTTGAATTGAATAGAAATGACTAATCCACATGCAAGTATGCAACGATGAACAACAGATACCATACAAATATTGCACCCAGCATCAAAGATACCAACTATTAAGGTGATCTCAAAGAGACCAGATAAAAAATCACCAAGAACTTATTGATGAGAGTCCGATATTATCTACTTTCATCACCCCATTTCAAGATCACCGACTATTTCTTTCTGAGAAATGAAAATGTCAAATCTTTGCCTTCACAAGATTAGTTTAGGACCAGTAGAGAGTTCTGTATAAATGAGTGTAAGGGTATTTCTTGTAAATTTCCTTATATTTAACTAGCAATAATCAGGCTTCAAGATATAAAGGCAATACTACTCTTTCCAATAGAAAAAATAATGGCAGCAATGACGAATGATCAATAAGCACTGTCCTTAAGTAAAATAAACATAAAATAAGTCCATGATGTTTTATAAATCCTCCAAGCCATTATCCTACTTGAACAATTCTT
Source organism: Plantago lanceolata (assembly GCA_028659135.1). Classification (NCBI taxonomy): domain Eukaryota; kingdom Viridiplantae; phylum Streptophyta; class Magnoliopsida; order Lamiales; family Plantaginaceae; genus Plantago; species Plantago lanceolata. The sequence continues at coordinate 9,675 of JAQRGC012282301.1, forward strand.
TCTTAGAAAAATGACCATGACAATACCAGCCAGAAGGCTACGGGTTGCTCTCAGTAAGGATACAATAATAGAGAATTATTTAGAGCAACTTTCATACCTTAGTCAAAAAACCATGACCAAAGACCTTCTTTGGAAGGCTTAGCCCAGCTGACATCAACATTGCTGGCCAATATACTGCATGAAATCTTAATATGTCCTGGAAGTTAAATAAGATCAAACATCAACTGCAATCCCCTAAAACAATTTCTGAAATAGAGTATATCAGCAGAAACATTCAATCATCCAAACATCTATACCGTGTGTGTGGTTGTGGGAACTGCAGCTAGGCATGATCAGACAAACATGTAGGCATAACAGTGTAATACATAAATATCAAGCTTCTATCACAACATCCAGATAAAAATAAATAAGGTGTGCTATTTAGTACAGAATTACCTTGCCTATCAAGTGCAGTGATGCAGGCCAACCGGACTCAACGGCTGTTTGTAGATTAGGTTGCTCCTTGTCCTCGGGGAGAGCTGATATATAACTGTCCAGCGGAACAAGAGAGTCGATAATGAATATTAAACAGACTGAATCCAAGGTATCTAATATAGAAAGTAGAAACCATTTTACTTAGATGCAAGCCGTTTTGAAATTTGAACAATGCCAGCATTTTCATCTCAAAATATGAGTATCGACAAACTCATATCAAGAAAGAACGAGAACGTGATTACTCAAACAGCATCTATAATTAAAGTATTCATAAATTCTATTACATTTTAATTCAAAGATTTCTTTTTGTTTTTCAAAATAAAATAAAATAAAAGGTTTAAAAGCTACAACCGCTGCAATAAAACTTACAAACAGACAATAGATGTGTAAAACAGGACCCCATGAGGTTAATGAGGTGCAAACTGCAGAGTTTCATGTCATCAACATATGTGAACCAACTCAAAGATTGACAATAGAATGAATGAAATAAAAAGAACAAATTAAGGACATAAATTGGTGGAGGGGAGAGATGATAAGGAAACCTCAATGGGTGAGAAGCAGTATGTAAACTGAGAAATACTCAAGGATTCAATTAATTACCCCAACAAAGCATCAAACCATACATATATAGTCTGCTTGGTATCGTTGGGCACTGGAATACCCCACTCCACAGCAGCTCGAGAAATGGAGAAATCTCTCAGACCACTTTTGACCCAACCTTGCACCTACAAGAGTGTTTGAGAAACACCAGTCAGAAGGGAGAGAGAGAGAAGCTGGGATTTGTAAAGGAATGAATTAGTTAAGTCCTTAAGCAGTATACTGAAAACCAGAAACAAATAGCCCTATGAGATGCTAAAGTTAAAGCGAGTCTTTACATTGTAGATTCTCTTCAAAAGAGTTACAAGAAAAAATATTATAAATTCATTATAACAATAACATTATTATTGTATCCTACAATTATATCAGATTCTTATGGTCTTTAAAGGTGTAACACTTTACACGATTACTTGTGGAGTCTACTAAGATTACTAACAACTATGGTATATTTATAAAACCAAAATAGACATGTAACTACTGTCATTTATTGCAACAAGTCTTGCGAACATAATATTGTTCACCTTACCACCTCATGGTCATGAAGCCAAACAGTAATTTTTAACTGCTTCTATTTAGTCAGTCGTATACAACTAAATCATGACACGGCACCTCCATCCTCTCCTAATAGACATCGCTACATCTTTGTCAAAGTTTGTGTTTCTACACTTCCAATATTTCGTTTATGTTGCTTCTGTCGCATATAATATTATGGCCTCTTTCAATATATTAAATTATCATTTTTAAGTTAATTATCAGAGTTTAAGATGATAATACAAATAAGATAGTACCTCATTTAAACGAAAAGGAGGTTGTACAAACTCTGGGTTTTCTGCTAAAGTCTCTTCCAGACGTTGTTGATACTTCGAAAGGGCAAAGAAGTAATTGTCTTCCTTCCTCTGGACACATGGCTTCAAGTGCATGGGACAACAGTTACCGTCCAGCAATTCCTTCTCATCCTACAGGTTCCCGAAGGCCAACATGACAAATCCAACCAGCATATAGAAGGAATGAGAATAAATAAATTTAGCAGCATTTTTATTATATAAGATGCATACACTCAGAGACCTGAGTTAAACATACAATGATACAAAACATTGCAGACTATAAAAGGTGTTAATTTCCGTAATTGCCATCGATGGCATTATGGTTGATGATAAATTAATGATGGTCGAAATTATCGTCAGACATAAAACAATGAACTAATGAATTCCGAGTCAAACATGAGAGTTGAGACTGTCATATCACAGAGAAACCTTTTCTATTTGAAGAAACTAGTTACAAAATCCATACACCGGTTGTATTCTCTCACAAAATACACATGAAGTAATCCCTCAACCCTATACTCTTCTCCCAATTTGGTTTCTGCTACAACCGTTCCTCCTATTTGATTTCTTCTATGCAGGCAGAAAATGTTATAATTACACAGCCTGTATCATTAACTGCAATTTGCAAAATATGATCATGGAGACAACTATAGCCTCTGCCCTCTAGGAACATACTAAGGTAAAGTAAAAGTGAAACATAGGAAAATGATTGGGACTAATGCCCCGAACAAAGGATCAAAATTCATTAATCCTACATATTACGAAAAGGAATTAGTGATCTGAATATCCAAAAAGGAAATCTAAACGAATAATAGATAGAATCCTGGCATCAAAGCGTGTGAAGCAGAACAATAAGTTGGACATATGGCATGCAATTCAAATGTTATCTTCTACGCATAGACAAATATATTTTGTCATTCTTCACAGTCATAAATTTCTGGAACATAAGCAAGTCATTACATAATGAAAAACACGAAAAATATCCACATTTACTAATTTAGATAATAGATACTACGGAATACTAGTACCTTATACTCTTCACAGTTGACACAGTATAACCCCTCATAGTCAGCGCGATATATATCACCACTGGCAAGAACCTTTGAGTAGAACTCCTTGACAATGTTTTCATGACTTGAATCCGTCGTACGAATGAATCTGTCATGAGATATGTCTAACTGCCACCACAAATCCACAAAGACAGCAAATCAAACAAACTGCCACAAATCAATAAAAATAGTCTCACACCAATAAAACAACAATGATAATACCTCTCCCCATAGTGCCTTGTAAGCCTGTGAAACCGAATCACAATGCTCACTTGGACTGGCACCATTGGCAGCTGCAGCACTAGCAATCTTTTCTCCATGCTCATCCGTTCCAGTTATAAACACAACCTTCTTTCCCATAAGCCTCTACAATTAAAACACCAATCAGACAAATTGTCTCAACAAACTACATTACACAAAAATGATCAAACAATTGAGCTGAATTACCATTAATTAAGTTTCGAAACAACGTTCTAGACTTGTAGTTGATAAATCCAATTAGAAAGTTGAATCATCTAGTAATCTGAAGCATAACAGAAACTTTAATCGATCCGAATTTAGGCTAGAAATGTACCTGAAAACGGGCAATGGAGTCTGCGGCAATGGTGGTGTAGGCGCTGCCCATGTGAGGAGGGGCATTGACATAATAGAGAGGAGTGGTGAGAACGAATTCGTCATTTGCTGAGCTGCAAGTGCAATAGAGAGCTCTAGAGCGAGGGAAATTGAAGAAGTATCTGCTTGAATTTCGAAAACTATTTTTCCAAGTTTTCATTGAAATTGGTATTGAAAAAGAAAGCAAATACAGTGAAGAAGCAAGCAAGAAGAAGCAGATTGTGAAGAGAAGAAGCAGAGGAAATCGGCAAGTTACAGTGAAACGTCCTAAAGCGTGAGTAGTTCGTCTGGAACACACCATTGCGGAGTAGAGGATTATTACACTAGGCGGGAGAATTCAAAATAAGGGGAACAGGTGGAAATCTGCACTGGATCACTCAGTCCAAGCAGCTGCAGGCATGCAATCTTCATGCTCAACTGAGTCTGTTTCTCATTTAATTTCTCTCTTGTTTTCTAGCAATCCTTGTAACTTTCATTGGTTATTTACTCCCTGTAATAAGGTAAGTAGATAGGGGTGAAATCTAGATCTTTCTGAGCTCGTTTAGGGTTTGGATTCTTGGCTATAAATAGGCTAGACGAGCAGCTCACTTCTCTGTAACTTGCGCCGCTTCAATCAATATCAAAGGCTTCTTCTCCAGTTTATTTACATGTTTTAACA
>JAQRGC012282347.1:0-11162 GCA_028659135.1 Plantago lanceolata
TTGGCTGGTAAGTTGAAAGCTCTTCTTCAGGAAGCAGAGAGAAATGTCAATGCAGAGTTTGTAGTAAAGGATGTCCAGCTTATCCCTGCCGATGTCAAACTTGTAAAATGCATGGTTCAGAACATTGTTATCGACATTTCCTTCAATCAGATAGGAGGTCTTTGTACCTTGTGTTTTCTTGAGCAGGTAATTGTGTTCAGCCCTTCATATCATGAGGTGCTATTTTCATTTGTCATTTTGTTCGTCAGATGATCCATGCATCATTTTGTTACATAGTATAATCTGGCTTTGGATATTGGGGAGAAAAATTTGGAGTCACAGGCTTTATTCTTTGCTCCATATTCTGTGCTCCATATTCTTTTATTGTTTTGTTGAAAGATAAATTTTCTTTAGTGCGTTAAAACTCATAGTGCAAAGGAAGTGCTGGTGTTAAGCTCTTAATAAATAGTATAATCTTCATTGAATCAGACATTAAAGGCAAAGAAAAAACTTGTGTTTTTCACTTTGAATTATTTTTTGCCTATCTAGCAATACTTATTACCATAAGATTTATATATCATGAGGAAAATGAAGCTGATCTGCATTTTGTTACTGTTCTCTTACGCATGTACTTCAGATTGATCGGCTCATTGGCAAAGACCATTTGTTTAAGCGAAGTATTATGCTGATAAAGTCATGGTCTTATTACGAAAGTCGTATTCTTGGAGCGCAACACAGGTTGATATCCACCTACGCACTGGAGATTTTGGTCTTACATGTTTTCAATCTATATCACAAATCATTACATGGGCCTCTCTCTGTGAGTAATCCCCAATTATACTTTGTTTCTTCAAATTTCTTGTACATACGGATATCTAACTGAATATTAAACTCCAGGTCCTAGCTAAATTTTTGGACTACTTTAGCAAATTTGATTGGGAGAATTTATGTGTAAGCGTACACGGCCCTGTTCGACTTGCATCATTGCCCGAAATAATCAGTGAGTAACATATTATCATAAACTGGTTATATTCTAAAGATACGAGATTCATGCTCTAATGACTTATACTAATCCTTGTGCAGTTGAGATGCCAAAGGATGCTGCTGAAGATTTACTGCTGGGAAGTGATTTCTTGAGTTTTTGGATCGACTTGTTTTCAGTTCCCTTAAGAGGCAATGACATGAAATCTTGCGAATTTCAGAAGAAGCATCTCAACATAATTGATCCCTTGAAAGTATTCAATAATCTTGGGCGTAGTGTCACCAAAGGTAGATAAGCACCTTCCTTTCTTCTCTTATCTTATTAAGTCATTTTTAGATAAAATAGTATCTTTAAGTTTAACAAAAGGTGCCTGTATGTGATCGGATTGATTTCGAGCAGCAATATGATAATTTTAATGCAGGATTTGCCAATTAAAAATAACAGACGCATGGTTTTAAAATTTCTTATGTGTATTTTATAAGCTTCAACAACAATGTGTATTTGTAAACCTGTAAACATTACCACCTTATCTCTTTAGTGCTAGTTCTATATCACAACCTTGTTCTTTGCAGGAAACTTCTATCGTATTCGCAGTGCATTCACTTGTGGCACAAAGAGACTCAGGCCGATACTTTTGCAGCCTGAAAATTGTATTGTTAGTGAGCTGAATAAGTTCTTCTCGAACACCTTGGCTTGGCAAGAAAGAAGGTGCAGGCCTGATGTGTCTCTTTCTGGCTCTCCGTCATGTGAATTTTCCGGGGGTTTATTAAGCAAAGGACAAAAAGCATCTCAGAAGCAAGACGGAAACTCAATTCTGACATCTTCAGAAATATTATTCCATAATAATAGTCACTTGGCCACCAAATCTTCAAATTTGCTGATAGACCTCAATGGAGATTATGATCTGTACATTGAGTGGTTACGATATGGTAAATGGTACTACGATAATGCCTTACGTTTGAATGCTTCGAATATGCTTTCTTCACCAGCCACTGTGCACCAGAATGCCAAGCTACAGTTCAAACAGGAAGACTCTCCCTGTCGTAGTCATGATGATTTCCGTGCACCTACAGCAGTTTGTGCCATGCAAAATATGATAAAGCCTGATACGGTATTTGAATGGAAAGACATCAAACTGGAGCAAGGAACAACGGAGGATTTTCTAGGATTGGTATTCTTCATCTTGAATCTCTTTCTTTCTATTACAGGAACAGTCATGTTTTATGTAACCAGTAGTAACCCCCCAAATGCGCTTATGTTTCAAAAAGTTCTGACCCTTCCCTTTACAGATTTGAAAGAAAAAGAAAATCTTCTCGATAGTTTTTTCTTTCTTTTTGGGGGGTCTCTTTCCAGAAAAAAGATAATTTTCCAGATTGGGAAGGGGTTTTGGTGCAGATTTTTGTGAAATATGATTGGATTTTATACAATAAAGATGCCATGATGGTGTGCCTTTTCTACTAATCAGCTTGATTTATCAATGCTATGCCTTTATTTATTTATTTATTTATTTTTCTTGCATTTAGGATCAATTATTAACTATGATTACAAGGAGGGAGGGTTCTTCACTCAGCTCCCCCTGTACTATGATTATAAGGAAGGAAGCTTCTTCACCGGGTTCCCCGTGTATCTACAAGCCAAACTTTATATTCGAAAAGCCAGGCATGCTTGTCAGAGGCAACCTCAAACCTCAAAACAAGAAGCGTGGTGTCTGTAATAGCTCCCACTTCCGTCGTGGTAGCCGCAAAGGGTGTCCTTTTACCAATGATCTCAAGAGCCAATCCAATGGAACAGCCAATTTTGGGTCAGTTGAGCATGCATCTCATATGTATGTGTCCTAAAAAAGGCAGGTAAAACATACTCTCTGACTAGAGACACAGGATCAGACACCTGTCCGTACATACAACCATCTTTGCCTATACTACTGGTCTCCTGTTTTTGATGTCTACAGACCATCTCAGAGACGTGATGAATGTACTAACAAGACTTCATCGTCCAGTTACACAAGGTTCTTCTACAGAATAGTATAAGGCCTAAGTTTTCCGCACTGTGTCTCATCTGCTGCATGGGAAGATGTACAGAAAGGCTATCTGTATTGTACATTCGGGCTTCCGTGTTTTTCTTCTTCATTTTTGCTCCTGTTACTTGAGGTGAACACAGGATGTGAAGTTAGCAGGTGTTGTAGTTTGAACAAAAGCTGTGAATGGTGTGTCAGTGAAATTTAGCCATGTAGAAAGAACAAATACACGCTTTTGTTGAAATGCTGTTTCTCTTCATTGCATAGTGTATATGTTTCTGCTTTGAAATTGATATCTTTTTGTTAGATTGCATTTATCATACATCTTTTTTCTGCCCTGAGGTCAAATTTCTTGTTTTTTTTTGAAGATAAACAAAGTTTTTATTACTAAGCCGGAGACAAAATGGAAGAGTGCCTCGACACTCTTCGTAGAGTTACATTTGAACAGTCATAATTTACAACATCTTGTAGCCAAGCTGGGCACGAATGCCAAACTTGTTCAAAGACAGCAAAATGGACAGTAGGTAGGGAAGGTGATGCAGCAAAAGGGGAAGTGTGTTGTGTTCTTCCATAATTTGATAGTCTGTCTGCAACCATGTTCGCCTCCCTATATACAAAAGATGGTTCCTTAGCGTTGGTCTCCTTGAGCAGTTTACGGATGTCCTTGACCATTGCCTGGTGCTTGATTACCTGGGGGATTTGCCTGGAAAAACAAGAGAGAATATACTGAGAATCAGTTTGTATAGTAAAACCCTGTAGCTTGTGTTGGATTGCTGCTTGAAGGCCTTTATGGAGAGCGGATAATTCTGCAGAATTGTTATCAGTTATACCTAAAAACCCAGCTCCTGCAAGTATTACATGGCCTAAATGATTACGAAACACATAACCATAACCAGCCCTACCAGGGTTTGGAAGAACTGAAGCATCAGTATTTAGAACTAGTTGGTTTTCGGGCGGAGCAGCCCATTTACAAGTAGTAGATGTGAGGTGGCAGCTTGTCTTTGGAAATTTATGTGCAATACTTTGTCGTAAATGTAACAGTTGCCTACTCATTTCATGAAAATTAATGGGGGCATGTTCAAAGTAAGCTCTATTTCTACTCTTCCATATTATCCAACAGACATGCACAAAGTTTAAAGTATGCAAGGAGGACCATGCATGCATGCTGAGAGCTTCCTTAAACTCATATGTATCATAATGTAGAGCTAGAAAAGTAAACCTAAACCGAGAGAAAACTGGGCATTGCAGAAACAAGTGTCGTCCCAAGGTTTCCTCCTGGAGTTTACATAATTGGCACATAGATTGAGAAATGATAGACCTTTTAAACAAGAAACACATAGTAGGGAGCCTATCATGCAAAGCTAACCAAACAAAAAACTGAATCTTAGGTAACGTGTGAAGTGCCCAAATTCCCTTCCAAGGCAGTAGAGGGTACTGAGTTTGATGGTTAATTAAAAGATTATATGCAGACTTGGTGGAGAAGACGCCGTTAGAGGCTCCGCCCCAAGCAAGTGTATCTTGTTGTGCCTCACCTGGGATATGAATACTCATAATGGACATGACTATTTCCTCAGGTAACAGTTTACTTAGAAGGAAATAGTCCCATGTGCCATTGGATATGAACTGACTAACAGTGAGAGAAGTATCGACTGGGTGGTTCACAAAAAGTTCTAAACATCCTAAACCAGTCCAGTTATCAGTCCAGAAGAGGGTAGTTTTACCATCTCCCAGGACATGCAATAAGGATGCATCCATTAACTTCCTATGTTTAAGCAGTCCATTCCACAACCAGTTGTTTGTGGATTTGACTGGAGCATCCCATATAGAGACCTGAGGAAAATATTTGTTCTTGACCAGAGATGCCCACAGGCTATGCTGATCAGTTAGGAGCCGCCAGAGCAGCTTAAGTTGGAAGGCAGTATTGGTTGTTGCCAAGTGTCTGATTCCCAAGCCTCCCAAGGCAGTGGGAGTGCAAACTTTTTGCCAACTGAGCTTAGTGATTTTCCTCACAGCTTTATTGGAACTCCATAAGAACTGGTTATTAATGGAGTCTATCTTTCTGATACATGCAACAGGCATAGTTGTTGCTGACATTGTATAATATGGAACTGAAGTTGTGACAGATTGGATCAAGATCTTCTTACCAGCATAAGAGAGATGTTTATTGTACCATTTATCAATTCTAGACTGGACTTTATGAATTATATCTTCAAACAAATCGATTTTGGCTCTTCCAAACAGGAAGGAAAGACCTAGATACTTGTCTTTTCTTTTATTAGCACAGACTCCTAAATGTTGAGTTACAAATTTTTTCATAGGAACTGGGGTATTTGGGGAGTATATTACTCTTGACTTTGGCCAGCATATAGCTTGGCCTGAGGCTTGGGCATAGATGTCCAAACATCGTTTAAAAGCTAAAACAGAACTCTTAGAGGCCTTGATAAATACCATGCAGTCATCTGCGAAACACAAAATAGGAACTTCAGGGCCGTTCCTAGCTGCTTGGAGAGGTTTAATTACTTTATGCTTCACTTTCTTGAGAAGATAGTGAATAAACATTTCCTGGCATAAAATAAATAGGTAGGGGGATAATGGATCCCCCTGCCTAATACCTCTAGAAGCAGTCCAGGAAAAAGAATTAGAGCCATTAACCCTAACTTGAAAGCAGGTGGAAGTGACACATTCCATGATCCATTTAATTAGCTTAGGGTGAAAGTTGAATTTTTTTAAAACAAACTCCAGAAATTGCCACTCTAAACGGTCATAAGCTTTTTCGATGTCCAACTTAAGACTCAAAAAAGATTGTGCAGTGGACTTCTTTCTTGACATGGTATGCAAGAGTTCATGAGCCATAAGAACGTTATCCGTAATCTGCCTTCCAGGAACAAAAGCGTTCTGGAAGGGTGAAATGAGGTGACTTAAATGAGGTCGGATTCTAGTGACCAGAAGTTTTGAAATAATTTTGTAGGAGACATTACAAAGACTTATTGGTCGAAAGTGACCCGGGGTCTGGGGATTGTCCCTTTTAGGAATAAGAACAATCAGTGTTTCATTCCAACCCGGTTCCAGACCTTTACCCTCAAAGAAACCTTGGATTGAACGAACCAAGGGTTCCTTGATGATAGACCAGTGCTGTTGGTAGAATCTGGCATTAAAGCCATCTGGCCCTGGTGCTTTATCAGGGCCAATGGACATTAACGCATCCCAGATTTCTGATTCACTACATGGCTGAATTAAGAGTTGATTCTGTGTCTGAGACAGGGTCAGCACGTCAAAGGATTGAAAAGGTAGCAATTCAACCCCCTGTGATTCAGCCTGTTTGGAAAAAAAGAGTTGGAACTCTTGCACAATTTCAGGCACCTGAGTTTTCCAGTTACCCTGGGAATCTCGTATGGCATGAACATAGTTATTCCTGCGCTGGGACGAGGCATAAGCATGATAGTATTTCGAGTTCATGTCCCCTGCCTTAGCCTACCTAATCCTAGACCTCTGAGCCCAGTAGACTCGTTTTTGTCGAGCTAAATTTGCCAATTCCGACTGGATGGCTTGCAAAGTAATACCTAAGTTGAGAGGATCAGTGTGGATTCTATGTTCTAGATGAAACAGGGTGCCTTTAAGTTCCTTAATTCGAAGATTAATGTCTCTTAATTGTTGCAACGGCCAGCTGGGAATTGAATCCCTTAATTTGGAAAGAACAAACTGCCAAGAAGAAGTAGAGGTATGCTGTTCTTGCCAAAAATTAATTAGATTTTGTTTAAAAACAGGGTTTTCCAGCCAGTGATTTTCAAAACGAAACATTTTCCCGCCAGCTTTGAAATCATCATTTGTGTTGATTAAAATAGGTTTGTGATCTGAAGTGTGATGAATGAGATTCCTAACAGTGGTGTGTGGGAAAGTGTTTAACCAGGCTCCATTCCCACAAGCCCTGTCCAGTTGGATTGCTATATACCCGGGTCCAGAATTCCAATTGGTCCACGTGTACTTGGGCCCAAAAAAAACCAGGTCAGAAAGACCACTAAGACTCAAACAGTTAGCAAATTCAAAAAGCCGTTTTTTGGAGGGTTTATTCCCGCCAAATTTTTCATGTGGGTATAAGAAATTATTAAAATCACCAAACACTAACCATGGGTCGGGAAAGAATTGCAAAGCTTGACAAGAGAATTCCATACCTGGGGTTGCTGGCCTGGGTTGGGATAGTTGTAGACTGCATCTAGATTGATCGGAAGAGGGCGCTGGTTTGCATTGCGGAGATTCACCGGAGGGTAGATCCTAATATGCGCCACTCTGTCCCCAACTTCACACACACTGATATCAATTACTGTTGCATTCCAAAGGATCCAAAAACCTCCGACTTGAGGTGTGTCAAGAGCTGGTGGCATAACATGGTGGTTGGAATAGCCAAGAGTATCTATAATCCGCATTGAGGCATTGTAGGACATGCGGGTATCCATAACCACCACCAACACTGGTTTAAACTCATCCAAGTATTCACGTAAAGCATCCTGCTTGACCTGGCCTGCTGCTCCCCTAATGTTCCAGGAAAAAAACCTCATTCGGTCAAGATTAAGGTTCCTGATTGCACTCCTGGCCTCCTGAGCTGTGAGTCTCCGGCCGTACGCGTTTTGCAACTGGATTGGGATGCCCGGAGTTGACTCGCCTCTTACATATGGAAGAACGAAGAGCGTATGACGAGTCTCGTGGCCCAAGATCATCCTCATTTGAGAGCCCATGTATCGAAGAGCTATTGGGCTTGCTCCTACTGGAATGAGATAAATCAGTGGGGTCCGATAGAAAGGGAGAATCCTGACTGTGTGCTGATCCAACTGTCGGATTTGCATGTTCTGAAGTTGTTCTTGTTGCGCCGCTATTCGTAAAGCCTGTGCCATCCTGTCCCTGTTTTCGATTTCCTCCTGTGTCTAAGTCGGTGCCCGGCGACGATTCCAACTCTCCCTCCTGTGGAAGGTGGGATGCTGAGGGAAAAGATTCAACGATCGGTTCGGAGCTGGTGAAGAAAGCAGTGCTCTGCCCTGAGACTGTGGTGGCATGGACCTGTTTGCCGGAGAGCCGACTGGATCTTGTAGTAGTGTGCTTGGAGGTTTTCCTGGAGCCCTTGGCATTCCGGCTGGTCCATGATGGGAGGACTCGCCTGGTTTGGGTTTGTGAGTTGCTACGAGCCAAGGCATCCGATAATTCCGTTTCCAAACTTCCAGCTGGTGGTGATCCATGGCTTTCACCGGTGGCATTGCTGGCTTGTCGATCTCCTCCAAGTGAGCTTTCCCGGAACGCTTCCCAAGTTGTCCGGTCTGGTGAGCCTGTGAGGATTGCTCCGGCTGGCGCGATGGGAGATCTACTTGGGTCAGAGAGCCGAAAGTTACCGTCCGAAGATCCGACGCAGTAGTCGCCGAAAGGAGGATCGACGGTTGAGGAGTTGAGGCAGGTGCTGGACTGTTGATTTGTGGAGCTGTGGGAGAAGTTGGGAGGGATGGGAACAGAGAGTCCGACGACGATGGTGTCTGCTGCTGGTTGCCGATCGGTTTGTCGGGGGGTGGGAGAAGTAGGAAAGGGGTATTGGGGTGATTGGGATCCATTATCGCTAGTTAGGGTTTGATGGGGAGGAGGATTGGGGAAATTTTGAATAGAGGAGGAGGAAACAGGAAGAGTAGCTGAAGGGGCTAAAAACCGATCAGTTGGGTGTGGTACTGTTTCCAATGGCATTAGTGATGAAAGTGGCCATTTAGCTATTAAAGAAATATTATCCCGTTCTTGGCACTCTTTCTCTGTAATTGGTACAAAATCACTGTTGCTCCGAGAACCAAGATTTACTGCAACACTAGGATTATCCTGTTGTTTAGTAGGTAAGGCCTTGATTAAGCTTGTTCTAGGGGTCTGCCGATTATGCCACGTGCTATTATGCAAGTCCCTTTGATTGCCACGGTGAGGGGGATTAGTGTTAATGTGGTCATTAGCAGGGCCCATTAATTCATCAGAGCTGGGTAAATTTTGGTCATTTGAGGAACTTCTAACCATTACACTGTTGGGCTGTGGAGATGGGCCTTGATATGGTGGACTGTAGGATTGGCCCAATTGAGTAATGGAAGTCGGCCGATCCAAGTCCCGAAATAAAGCGGCAAAGGTATTGCTCACCGAACACGTGTACTGTGCAGACTCCTTACCCAACGTTTGACTATTATTTGGGCGGTTTGAAAATTCCTTTGCTGCCTTTGGTTTCCATACCTGATGGGTTTGCTTAGTCGGCTGTGGCGGTGGCTGGCGACGTCGCCCTGGTTGATGCATCGGAGCTGTCGGGGTTTTGAATGGCCTGTTATATTCTGACAGCTTATGTTTAGCAGTCCGGTCAACCTGGGGGATAATTATCCAGTTAGACATGACTTCCTCAAGTAGTTTGAGGTATAAGGGGTCTGCTCCATTTATGCCAGCCTCCTGAAGTTTCCTTTGCCGGGCTTCCAGCACCTGGTGCTCCGGGATTAAGCATGTGGTGTTATCATGACCAATTCGACCACAGTGTACACAAAAGGGGGAGCTCAGTTCATATCTTAACTATTGAAGAACAGGCCCGATTTGTACTGCCGGCGGGAGAGCTTTTGAGGTGTCCACCTCAACACACACACGTGCAAACCTGCCTTTTGAAACATCACTGGTGAAAGCATCCACTTTCACTGGTCGGCCAACTGCCCTGGCAATCTCCTCTAAGGCTTCCATGTTGAAATATTCCAAGGGTAGGCCATGAAGTTGAAGCCAGATTTCCATGCGGGTCAAGGGGCGTTGAGATGGAACAAAATTTGGTTTCCAAGACTGTGTAGAGAGATAGTGACCGAACAGGAACCATGGCCCGCCTGATAGAGCTAACATATAATCCTCTTTGGAATTGAACTTTGTAATATAGCATCCATAACCTAGATACATGCTGTGAAGTGGTCCGATGGCTTTCCACATCCCTTTCAGGTGCTTATCTACTTCGTTGATACTCCGGGAACAACCCATAGTTTGCAAAATTAAGCTTTTGGCCCAAGGTTTGCAATAGGCGTTAAGCTTTTCTTTATCTAGAGGAATGAACGGGATTGATGCACACCACTGCTTGGCAAGCATCATCTGGTCCACCTCATCATCAAAAGATAGATGTTCTAACCAGTCCCCAAAATACTTGTGATGGGTTGCACCCATCAGTTTTTCCTTAAAAGAGATTGGTGGTACTCGAGAGCCAGTTTGGGTGGCCTGATTTGCTGGATCTGTTCCCCCACCCTGCACCGGCGGACCTGTTTGAGGGTGAACACTCGAGTTGCTGACAGGATCTGGTGGTTTTTGTGGAGGTAGTGTGAACGGAGGTGGTTGTGGAATTTGGTCGGTGTTTTCTCTCATAGTTCTCCAATTTTAGCAAATTGTTGTTAATGGATAGTGGAGTATTTTTATTATTTTATTTTTTTGTGTGTGGTCAAATTTCTTGTTTCCCCTGTATTGATCAGATCTATGAATGGTGGCTAACATCTCCTCTTACACATCGTGTTTTTTTATGGTTCACTCTGATATTTTTGCCTAACTTTCAATTAGATATGCCATATAATTTGAGCTTACCATACAATCTCCCACTTACCATGAAACCCATTCACGAAATTTCGATCCTGGGGGGGGGGCACAGTGTGCCACCTCCCTCACTGTGTATGTGGGCCCCCATGGCCCACATGCTACAGACCCTGGCATCCCCACTGGGGGGATGACCAGGGTCGAAGAAACCCATTCATTGGACTTCACCGTAAAAAGATTAATTTAGGGCCCTACAACTATTTCTTACTCCTAACCACATATTTAAACTTTACATCCTTATCGTTTTAACCCCACACATGATAAATTCAGAGCATATTTCATAATTTACGAAACATATGGGCCTTCAATGTAGTACATACTGTACATGAATATTATATCATCGGGCATAACTTTTTCTATATTGGACATGATTTTAGTGCCGGACATAACTTTTTCATATTAGACATGGTTTTCTAATGTTGGACAAGGTTTTATTCTAACATTTAAATTGAGTTTTTTATTTTTTAGTTTGGAAAACAACGATTTGTGACATTTCTCAGTGTCATTGGTCATTACAATGGTAAATTGCGACTTTATATTGACTTTGTGGAATAAAATAATAAAAGTATCGTTGACATGCGAACACTA
>JAQRGC012282443.1:0-15911 GCA_028659135.1 Plantago lanceolata
ACATTTTTCTGACAGATAAAACTAAACAGAAAAAACGTAACTCGAACAAGCAAGTTCCTGCACTAACATATCTTAGGAATGAAACTCAGTGATGGTATGAGGAACAAGCATGCAATTTACCAGGATAAATTGCAATAAGTCCCCAGAATTGGAAGGAAAGAAAGTCACGTGTCTGTTGGAGTGTTTGTGTCATTGTCTTGTGGGACTCTTATGTTCCCCTTTTGGTGTTCATGTGTATTGGATTGAAATAAAAATAATCTCCTTGAAATACAAAATTCAAGGCTAAGTGGGTTGATATTTTTTGGGACACTTGCCCCGATAAGTAGAGGACCCGTAAAACAATTAGGTCAACCATTATCCTTAGACCACTTTGTAGAATTTTTCTACCACCATGCCAAATGTTCATTGTCAGTTCTCATGGTCAACAACTGTCATGTAATATTATGTACATTACCTTTTCCTTTGTAAGTGTATTTTCCGACGTTAAAGTGTATTTTGAACTCGACATGTGGCTTGAACCATCAACTATAGGTCAAACAAACAATTTACTATATTATCACTCGTTCATTTTACTTGTCTTTCAACCATACGTTTATCTCTTTCACCTATTGCATCCACATAAACATACTATTTCCATCACTCATTTGTTCCTCTCTATTTTAAGATGCAATCAACTAACATGAAGGGATAACGTGAGCTCCATCCATTCCCCGATTATCACGCTCGTTACATTATCTGTGCATGTACATTCATAAAATGGCGTATCAATATTATTTTTCGTGCATGATGATCGGAAAAACGCGTTGTGTAATGGTTTAGGTTGAGATTTTGGTGGTAGGAAGGAAGAAACATTCCTACCCGTGCCGCGCCATTAGGGATCAGGTGATTAAATTAGCTGAGAGCGCGGTATAGGGTCAAAACTAAAAAGAAGAAAAGAAAAGAAAACTACATCATCTTTAGTTGGTTCCTAAGTGAGCTAGATAAAAAAGAAAATAAAAACATATTAGAAGATGACTACGGGATCTACAAGTTCGAGGGGAAATGATGATCCCCAACATGGGTCTGAACCATCTCTCATGCGGAGGGCTTCTCGCAACACCACCACCACCAATGTCACAATGGAAGTTTTCGACAAAGAAGTCGTCCCTTCTTCACTTCAGTCCATTGCCCCAATCCTCCGTGTTGCCGCTGAGTTACAAAATGACCGTCCACGTGTAGCATATCTTTGTATGTTTTTGTCTTCTTCTTTTCATCCATATAATTATCCAATGACTTTATTATCAAGCCACTTTCAATTTGTTTTTTTTTGTTGAATCAACATCACATGTTTACATTTTCATATTGCACATTCATTTCACGAGATAAAATGTGTCCCTCTCATGATGCTATTATCGGTTCTTATACTGATCATAATCTCCTTTCATAGAAAAATAAAAATTCAAAAAGTGTTTTTATTCAATTATCGTAGCTAATTATGCAATTCTTGGAAGTTGAAAAAGATTTTATTGTGAACACAAGCATACTCATTTACTCAACTTCTCATTAATTCCTTGCATAAGTGTCTTTTCTTTCTCTTTTTATTCCTTCATTCGTTTTTGCCAGGCCGTTTCTATGCATTCGAGAAGGCACATAGACTCGACCCCAATTCGAGCGGGCGTGGTGTACGTCAGTTTAAAACGGGTCTCCACCAAAGATTAGAAAGGGTATTACATTATTTCTCCTAAGCTTTACCACAACATTTGCAATTGAAAATTTCACTCCGTGTTATGCTTCCTTATCTACTAAAGTGCACTTAGAGTTATGATGTTACATAGCAATTCAATTCATCCGAGAAAATTCGATTATAGAGATTATTGTGAACCTCATTATAATAAAGCGCAAAGCGAATAGTTAGACCGTACGAGGGTTTGTTCGAGAATATTTGAAACTAGAGAAGAAATATACAAACAGTACTTATAGCAAAAATTAGTATAGTTAATCACATTTCGCACCAAATTCAAGCCCAAACCAGACCCAACCTGCACAAACAGCACCGCAAAACTCTTCAATTGAAGATGTAATTCTCTTCCATTGTTATGGGTGAGTGATATTTCTTATCGTTACTTAGTTCTTATACAAGTTTCAAGAAACTCGAGCTTTATTCTCTTATTATTCAGATTCTTGGAATTGTATGTGCTGTTTTTACTACCTAGTGTTTGTTTTTGCTGTGGTTGGTGAATTGAGGTGGCAGCATTACTATTTTTTTCCCGCACAATTAGGATCAATGATAGCATAATTGCAATCTGATTATGTAAATTTTTTCGATTACGATACATTTTTTTATGTTACTGCTTACTTACCTGTATGAATTTTGGTATAGAGGCAATGTGATTGTGTGATGTATGAATGTATGTTGACTGACTAATGATTTGAAGATTATGGGTCATGGAGATTTATTATGCTGTATCTTTATTCTTTAAGGATCGAAGTAAATGTAATTTTTTTTTTTCGAGCTCGTAGGACAATGCATCTACCCTCGCTTCTCGTGTCAAGAAGACTGATGCAAGGGAGATTGAGAGCTATTACAAGCAGTACTATGAACAGTATGTTGTGGCTCTTAACAAGGGGGACCGAGCTGATAGGTATATCCGCACATTGTTCAAACATTGGTTGTTTTCCTGGAAGACTATAGCTTCTAAGAGTTATGTGTGTGGAAAGTGTTGAGATTATGTTTTTGAAATTTGGTTTGGCAGAGCTAAGCTTGGCAAAGCTTACCAGACAGCCGGTGTCCTGTTTGAAGTTCTCTGTGCTGTCAATAAGACGGAGAAAGTCGAGGAAGTTGCTCCTGAGGTGAGGCTTCTTTTTGCCTTGAATTTTTTTGTTCTGGCTTTACTCCATGTCATCTGGATTTTATGGAGAGAATAAATTTTACACAGAGACTGACAGTAGTGGATGTTACTGATAGATTATGGCTGCAGCAAATGATGTCCAAGCAAAAAAGGAAATCTATGCTCCATATAACATTCTTCCTCTGGATTCGGCCGGTGCATCACAGTCTATAATGCAGCTGGAAGAGGTGATTCATTGTTTTTTTTCATCTGAGCAGTACAGTGTGAACAACATACTTCTCGAGTTGAAATATTAATACGTTGCACTGTGATCATGTCAGGTCAAAGCTGCTGTGGCTGCTTTGCGTAACACTCGTGGATTGGCATGGCCGGCTGAGTTTGAGCAGCAGCGGAATAAAGCAGGAGAGTTGGACTTGCTCGATTGGCTGAGAGCCATGTTTGGGTTTCAGGCATGTATTTGGAATTGTTAATTACTAAATGAGATCTCATTTATTCATTTGGATGTTTAGTTTATGCAAAATATTTATTTATGAACAGAGGGATAATGTCAGAAACCAAAGGGAACATATGGTATTGTTGCTTGCGAATATTCATATAAGGCTCATCCCCAAGCCCGAACCACTGAACCAAGTACGTTTTCACAATTTGTTTATCCTTTGAATACACCTCACTTATGTTTTTCTTTTTGTTTGTTTTGCTCTTACAATAAGTCATACCGTCCATATGGCTGGATTTCAATATCAGCAGCATTCACGCTGGAAGCCTTAGTCCTTATTTCTTACTTAGATTTGTCATATGTTAGTACAGATACCGTTGACATGTTAATGTTCAACTTCTGTAGAAATTAAAAGAGAGGACATCTTAGGCATTTTTCATTTTGCAGAACTCTACTAGGTAATGATTGTTTCGTAATCTCTTCAAAACAAATTGAAAAGTTCCTAAAATGCTTAAACAGTTGCATTATTTGGCGGATAAAAACCAACCAATGAAGCCAAAAAATTTAATCCATGCTTTTTTCACTCTGAAATGTTACTAATCATATTTGTTTCTCATGCATACTTACTTTCCGGCTCTGGATTAATCTACTTAATATTCATAAAAAAATTGCTGGCTGCCATCATACTTGTCTACTCCGTTCTTTTAAAACTAATTCTTCTGTACTCAAGTATGACACATCCCTATTGTCTCTTAGCTTGATGATAGAGCTGTAAATGCACTCATGTATAAGCTTTTCAAGAACTACAAGAACTGGTGCAAGTACCTGGGAAGAAAACACAGCTTAAGGTGAGATGTTAGGTCTGTGGACTGAAAATTTCAACAGCTTTCCCGCTCCATATCTGTTTGGTAGTTGGATTGCCTAATCACTTGTGGAGAACTTGGTTACCTGATTATTGATTAGGAACTCATAATGCATGTAGGCTCCCTCAGGGACAGCAGGAAATGCAACAACGAAAGATACTTTACATGGGCCTTAATCTTCTTATTTGGGGAGAAGCAGCTAATCTGCGCTTCATGCCTGAATGCTTATGCTACATTTTCCACAATGTGAGTGCTATATTCGTCATTATATAATCGGAAATATCTGACCTATGGAATCACTTCAAGCACATATCTTTTTGCTATAAATTGATAGATTCCTAATTAGGAAACTAGGACCAGTATATCTAGAATTTATCGTAATGGATTGCTGCATTGCTGAATGTTTTAGATGGCATTTGAACTCCATGGACTGGTAGCTGGAAATGTCAGCATTGTTACCGGAGAGAACATTAAGCCTTCTTACGGCGGGGATGATGAAGCTTTCTTGAGGAAAGTAATAACGCCTGTTTACGAGGTTATTGAAAAGGTAAACTTTTGCTCCGGTTATAGTCGTAGTACATGTTTCTGGTCCAGATATAACAATGTGGTGTGTGCATGGATTTAGGAAGCCAGGAAATGCAAAAATGGAAAAGCCTCCCATGCATCCTGGTGCAACTACGATGATTTAAATGAATTCTTTTGGTAAAGACTTTGAAGCAAAATACTTGTTTGTTGCTGAAGTTAAATATGTTCTTTGTTCACCTGTGATATAACAACTGTAGGTATTCGGACTGCTTCTCCTTAGGTTGGCCAATGCGTGTTGATGGGGAGTTTTTCAAATCCACGCGAGACACAGCTCAGGTAGTATCAATATATGGTGATTATCCCTTTAACCTTGTTGCTAGTTTGTTCATTAGTCATTTATATTGTTCTCCCAGGGAAAAAATGGTTCTCGTAAAAAGCCTGGAAAGTTAGGGAAATCATTCTTTGCTGAAACTCGGAGCTTTTGGCATATTTTTCGAAGTTTTGATCGGCTATGGACATTTCTCATACTTGGCCTGCAGGTACATGCTTATATTTCCTGTACTGGTGTAAAAGAAAATGCTTTCTTGAGTGCTGTTATTAATCTTTGGGGCTTATCTAATGCAGATTATGATTATTATTGCATGGAGTGATGCGTCTGTATTCAATGTCTTCCAGAAGGATAATCTCTTCAACATGTCAAGTATCTTTATCACGGCAGCGTTACTCCGGTTCATTCAGAGTATGTAATACTAGTATTATACTTCAGGTTATCATGGGAGAGATAAGAGGAGTTATTAGTTTTTATTCTAAAAGCTTTCCTATTATTGATCAAGATATTATTTTGGAAATCTTTGCAGGTATTTTGGATATAACTCTGAATTTCCCGGGTTATCTTAGATGGAGTTTCATTAATCTTTTGAGGACCATCCTCAAAATAGTTGCCAGCATTGCCTGGTCCGTCATCCTCCTTATGTGCTACATACACCAAAATAAGTCATATTCACTTGGGGGATTTAGAGATGCATTTTCATTCCTTGATAAAGTTGATGGAGTGCCTACTTTATACCTCGTGGTGGTTGTTCTGTACCTGCTTCCAAATTTACTGGCCGCAATCTTATTTATTCTTCCAATGATGAGACGTTGGATCGAGAACTCTAATTGGTTAATCATTAGACTTTTACTCTGGTGGTCACAGGTAAATATGTAGCCTTCCCGCTCTCTTTTCTTAAGCAAAAATTGGTACATTTGACTTAGACATACACTGATAAAGAATATTTTTTTGTCTAAACTCCAAAATCTTTCTAGCAGCTATAAACAAAATCTAAGGAACAACTCATATTTTATTTCTTGATCTCTTTGACTTGGTCTTACTAATAATAAATTTGTGTTGATAGAATAAAAATCTGAGAAATTTCATGGTATTATCAAATTTTAGTGATGAGTCGGTTTAATGTATTTAAAAGCCCTTTCTTTGACATCTACATTCACGCATACTGCATACAGTTCACCCTGCATAAGCAAATGCTTTAAGTGTCGGGGATGTTAACTTCAGTTATAACATGTGAAACTGTTGCTTTGAGTTCAGTTGTCATCTCTATTGTGTGATGCTAACCCTTGCTAACTTAAAACTTGTCAACATGCATGTGCTACTTCACCTGATCACATTTTTTTGTTTTTTCTTTTTAAGATAAGCCTACGCAAAAAAAAAAAAAAAAAAAAAAGGAAGACTGAGCTACGCGATTTGTTTATTGAACTGTTTAATAACAATGGAAACTCGTTTCATTATTTGAGATGCAGTACTTGGATTGAGGATGTAAAAAAGTTGCATTGAATTAGAAAAGGACAGAACACCAAACAGTGAATTCCATCACATTATTCTTTGGGACATCAGTTGCAAGTTCCTAATCCTTTAATCATAGTTGATCTCAACATGAAGAATGGAACATATAAATTTGTGAGAATTATCCTTATATTTTCCATGAAAAGAATCAGTCTCTTTTACTGATCAAGTTCTAAATTTGTGAGAATTATCCTTATATTTTCCATGAAAAGAATCAGTCTCTTTTACTGATCAAGTTCTAAATACCGGCAATCCGGCATCAACAATTAAGAACTGATAGAGAAACAAGATTGATCTGGTGTAAAATGCTGAATTTATCAAGTTGCTTATCCATCTCTCACTTTGCAGCTGTTCCTTCCTCTCTTACATGATTTTTTTTTGGCAATACTTTTATCCATGATTATGTGATTGGGCCTGAACAAAGTTTTCCTACAATTGTGCAGCCAAGAATCTATGTGGGAAGGGGAATGCATGAAAGTCTATTTGCCCTCCTCAAGTGCGTTTGAAGAAATTGTGTATTCCTATAAGCTGTTTCATTCATGCATCTTCCGTTTAACTTTACCTTTTTTACTGATTGTAGGTATACATTATTTTGGGTGCTGTTATTGTGTTCAAAATTTGCGTTCAGCTATTTTATGATGGTAATTCTGACACTTTTTGCTACTCAATAGACCGTTTGATGCTAGAGATGGCCTTATTCCTTATGTTACTGTCTGGTTCCATTCAGATAAAACCTTTAGTAAGGCCGACCAAGGATATTATGAACATTCGGCATGTTAACTATGCTTGGCATGAGTTTTTACCAAATGGTATGTAACTCATTCTTTTCAGTTTCTGCCAGAAAGTATTGTCAACACATGCTGATTGAGACAAATTTCTTGAAATTTTTATGGCTGCAGTACTAACATCTGATTTCTATCAATGATTCTAATGTCTGCATGTGCCTATGTTTGTATTCATTTACTGTTCAAATTGGTGCTCTAACATTGGAACGGCTCAAGTACAAGTGACTCACACTTATATTCATGCTAATTCTCTGGGATTGATCTACAACTTTTATTTATGTCAATCATTCAATTCCCTTTTTAAAGCCTCCCCCACCGAAAGGATGTTGTCCTTTCACATGTTTCATAAATTTCCATCTTGTGCTTGTGGACCGACCCTTTTTGCTTCATTTCTTCCATCATCTTTGGTAAAGTCCATTATAACTTCTATTGGACATTCCTCACCACCAGTTTCATTCCTGTTCCATGATGAAATTTAAGGAAACATGGTTTGCTTGGTTTTTGCATGGGTTTTCTTACTTATACCATAAGCCAATTTGATGGTGTGGTCTTAAACATTTTGCTCTAGTAATAATGAGTGCCCAACGTACTTCTATCTAATAAACATCATACATGATGAACATAACATAATCGAAAAACGCCTGAGTTCTTAAATAAGAATCCTTAAATATCAAGGATCCCATGCAATTCTTCATCACTAATTTGATGTCTTTCTCTCTGTTATCTATTGCAAATCACATTTCCTAACAAATCTCATACGTAAATGCAGCTCACAAAAACTATGGAGCAGTTGTTGCCCTATGGGCACCGGTTGTCTGTGTAAGTTAATGTCCATGATATCTTCACATTGATTTGGTGATCATATCCGAATTGCTGTTTCGTTTCAATGTTACTACCGTTTGCTTATTACCATGTATCTCATAATCATAATATATCATGCAGGTATACTTTATGGACCTCCAGATTTGGTATGCTATATTCGCTACCTTGTGTGGAGGTTTCGTTGGTGCATTTGATCGTCTTGGCGAGGTACTACCTCTAGTATAATTGGCTTGTTAATATTTTTATTTTTGAATTTTTTAGATAATTTTGTTTCATCAGGTTCATCATGTGACTATAACCATCTTCTTGACCTATAAAGGTTTTAAATAATTTTGACATGTTGATGATGTATGATAGCTCATCAAACTTATCCGATTGTCCTCTGCTCACTTATGTTTCTTTGCTCTCAACAGATTAGAACACTTGGCATGCTAAGGTCACGTTTTCAGTCTTTACCTGGCGCATTCAATACTTACTTGGTGCCTTCTAACAGAACTAGGAAAAGAAGATTTGCTCTTTCAAAGAGCTTTCAAGAGGTTTGCCTTAACTCTCGCAATTGACTCTCGTTCTTGCTCCAAGGAATGGCACCTATCATCTCATTCCTCTACATTTCACTGTTTGTAGGCCACTCAGAGTAGGAGAAGTGAAGCTGCGAAATTCGCTCAGTTGTGGAATGAAGTTATATCTAGCTTTCGTGAAGAAGACCTCATAAGCGACAGGGAGATGGATCTGCTTCTCGTCCCTTATTCTTCTGATCCTAGTCTGAAATTAATTCAATGGCCACCATTTTTACTTGCTAGCAAGGTAAAACAGAGTTTTTTTGTATGTTTCTGTCCTTACTCTTCTCTAACTGTCTGTAAAATTGTTTGCCTCTATGCTTTTGCAGATCCCAATTGCTCTGGATATGGCAGCCCAATTTCGGACTAGAGATGCTGACCTTTGGAGGCGTATATCTGCTGATGAGTATATGAAATGCGCTGTTATTGAATGCTACGAGTCATTTAAACTTGTTCTGAATGCGCTGACCAATGGAGAGACAGAAAAAAGGTCATTTGAATTTAACTTTTCCCCATGAAGCTTATATGCTGCATTAGCTTATGACAACCATAATTCTGCACATCGTGAAAGTAACTGGTTGTGCTTTTTTAGTATATCCTATCATTGTGATGTACATTAATACATTTATTAGCTCTGCAGGCTACTGTGTTACCAGGATTACCATATCAAAATGTGCTTTAGTACAAGTATATAGCCGTATAAGTTAACATAGTATTTCTAATGGTATCCACGTTGTAAGAGGCTCAAGTAATAGCTTTGATTCCATTGGAGTTCTAACTATTGCTTCCTTGGAGCAGGATAATTGGAATCATCATAAAAGAAGTTGAAAGTAGTATATCAAAAGGTACATTCCTTGCAAATTTCAGAATGACGCCTTTGCCTGATCTCTGTAAGCAGTTTGTTGAACTCGTGGAGATATTGGTAAGTCACTTAACAGAATTATATGCCTATAACATTATAACATATTCTTGTTACATGTGTGTATCATTCTACTCTTTCCTTGCATGTTACAGAAAGATGTTGTTCCATCCAAGAAAGATAGAGTTGTACTGTTGTTGCAAGATATGTTAGAAGTAGTTACCCGCGACATGATGGTGAATGAAAGCCGGTTTGTACAATATCTAGATATTGTCACTATTTAGAATATGTACCATATGGTTTGTGTTCGTTATGATGTCTTTCTTCCAAATGCAGTGAGCTTGTTGAACTTGGTCAAGGTAGCAAGGATTCTGGAAAGCAACTTTTTGCCAATATTGTCTTCCCTCCACCACATAGGGCACAGTGGGATGAGCAGGTAAATGCAAAGACTGTACCATTATACCTTTCTTGTTAATTATCTGCTAAACAGCTGAAGAATAAGGTAAGAACCCCTACGTTTTGTTTCTTCTTTCCTGATAGATACGGCGCCTCTACATGCTCCTAACTGTGAAAGAATCAGCAATTGAGGTTCCAACAAACCTTGAAGCACGCCGGAGGATAGCTTTTTTTACAAACTCACTTTTCATGGATATGCCACTTGCACCTAGAGTACGGAAAATGCTGTCATTCAGGTGCAGTTCTTAGTCATTCCTAGTTTAGCATGCCTTTTTTTTATGGTGCCATTTATCTAATGTGGCTGTAAATGTTTAATGTCCTCTCAGAAACAGTGAAGATTGTATTCAATCTAATCATATTTGATTGGCTTGGCAGTGTTATGACCCCCTATTACAGCGAGGAAACCGTCTACTCCAAGACTGACCTTGAAATGGAAAATGAAGATGGCGTATCTATCCTATATTACCTTCAAAAGATTTATCCAGGTCTGCTTAATGTTCCAAATCTGAAATCTATTATTCTACTAGTAGTACCGTGTCATCTACTATTCGATTTGAAAAATTATGCCAATACTTCACGCAGATGAATGGAGCAACTTCATGGAGCGTATAAATTGCAAGGGATCTGAAATTCTTGAAAACGATGAAAACATACTTCAGCTGCGCCACTGGGCCTCATTGAGAGGACAGACTCTTAGCAGAACAGGTGAACTGAGCCTCTTAGTCATCTATTCCGTTTCGTTCCCCCTTCAGATATTTAATTTGGATATTTATCGTCTACAGTGAGAGGGATGATGTATTATAGAAGAGCGTTGAAGCTTCAGGCGTTTCTTGACATGGCAACAGAGAATGGTAAGACAAATTTAACAGTTACAGGAAATATGGTGTTGAATTCCTAGCATGTGAACTTATCTATGTAAACAAGAGTTTCAATTTGAGATTAGTTGAAATTAATGTGAAGAGGACTATGAAAAGTGGTTTACCCCAACCATAAGACATGGAGAAAGGATTCCTTAAGTTGGTTTACTCGTGTCTCCAACCATATAGAGGATAATCATAATTCAGAGAAGATTTATTTAGTAAATGGACAGTCGAATCTGGAGAACATTAAATGTTGCAACCTAACGTGACCCTTTTATTTGTTTATGTACTACCTGTTTTGTTGTGATAAAAAGGTTTAGTTGGTTTGGCTTGGATAGTTGAATATAAGTAGGGTCTGTTTGTAATAGATGTCCACAGATCTATTCTCTGATTGTTTAATGAGAAATTGCTCATCTCTAATTGTTTTGTGTGTAAATCGAGCAGAGATACTTGAAGGCTATAAAACGATTTCACTACCATCAGAGGCAGACAAAAAGAGTCAAAGATCCATGTATACTCAACTTGAAGCTGTTGCGGATATGAAATTTACATACGTTGCAACTTGCCAGAACTATGGAAACCAGAAGCGCAGCGGAGATCGTCATGCAACCGACATTTTAAATCTGATGGTTAAGTAAGTCCCACAATTCTGTTAACAGGAGCAGATTTCCCCAGCTGAGGTTCTCTTAATTCACAGGATAATAAGCTAACCCTTTTCTTTTCTCTACTTTCTGCAGTAATCCATCTCTCCGTGTAGCATACATTGATGAAGTTGAGGAAAGAGAGGGTGGAAAAAACCAGAAGGTTTATTACTCTGTATTGGTTAAAGCTGTTGATAATTTAGATCAGGTAGTTTCCGTTTTAAATCTCTTAATAATGCAATATGGTTTTGGCTTAACTTGAAAGCTGATACAATTCTGTTTTGTTCTGAAGGAAATTTATCGTATAAAGCTCCCTGGGTCAGCTAAGATAGGGGAAGGAAAGCCTGAAAATCAAAATCATGCTATTATTTTCACTCGAGGGGAAGCTCTCCAGACCATTGATATGAATCAAGTAAACTGAAACGTCTGATTTCATTTCATCATTTTGAAACTTTGTGTAGTGAAAAATACTGAATAATCTTTTGCTTTCTTTTATAGGATAACTATTTGGAAGAAGCTTTTAAGATGCGCAACTTACTTGAGGAATTCAATGAGGACCATGGGATTCGACCGCCTACAATCCTCGGTGTCCGGGAGCACATTTTCACTGGCAGGTTGGCTATTTAGTTTATTTTTTCTGGAAAATAAGTAAATTTAATTTCACTGTTTAGTTTCTCTAATCCATCATGACTTCCTCTGCAGTGTCTCATCGTTGGCTTGGTTTATGTCAAATCAAGAAACAAGCTTTGTCACCATTGGTCAGCGAGTTCTTGCACGGCCTTTGAAGTATGTCGTTCCCCTTTTCCACGCATCAACAAAATCAATATTTATGTTTATTTTCATTGGCAGCTAAAATTAGAAAAATTATACTCTGAGAAATAGCCTAGACGTATAGTCTTATGTGTCTATGGACAGATGGACCCTCCTGACAGTTTCCATACCCAAATGATAAGTAATAGGGAGGTTAGTGATCCCCTCTGCATTAAATGGGAGACAATTGGATTGCCGCCTTTCAACTAATGTTTCTTTTTTCATGGGTACAACAAGACATGAATGATGCATACTAGCTATCGTAATCTTAGATAAACATTGTGGTATTAATTCGTTTACGAGATGTTTGTACTTTTTCTACATTTAAGTTTTTAGTCAGCTTAGTCATGATTACTTGTTTTCATACAGGGTGCGCTTCCACTATGGGCATCCAGATGTTTTTGACAGAATTTTCCACATCACCCGTGGAGGCATCAGTAAAGCTTCTAGGGGAATTAATCTTAGTGAAGATATTTTTGCTGGTGAGATCCCAACACTACCAACACATACTAAGTAGATCGTATGGTTTCTAATATATCTTATGTCTGAAGGTTTTAACTCTACCCTAAGGCGTGGAAACATCACTCATCATGAATATATTCAAGTTGGAAAGGGAAGAGATGTGGGTCTCAACCAGATCTCACTTTTTGAAGCAAAGGTTGCATGTGGTAATGGGGAGCAGACACTCAGCCGTGATCTGTACAGATTAGGTCATCGTTTCGACTTCTTCCGTATGCTTTCATGTTACTATACTACCACTGGGTTTTACGTGAGCTCGATGGTAAATTATTTCGCCTATATCTTCTTTCTTGTATTGGTTTTCACTTAATTAGCACAAATAACATATAAACAATTGCATTGAAGCACCTAGAAGCGTAATTTGAAGGGCTGGCAATAAAAAATGTGAAACGGATTACTAGTACACTGAAGTCTGAAATGCAGATAGCGAAGGCTTGCTTTATCTTTCATTCTGGAATTCTGTTTAGGACTAGAGGGATTGGAAGAGTAATTCATGTACATGAAAAATCCATGGCCGCATTTTAGTTCCACATTATCTATCAGTTAATGCTAGCTTGAGAGCGGTTTTGTAGGAAGCTAAGGACATATCATTTTGTATTAATAATTTGAATGAGAATCTATAAGCATTTTGGAAGAAAATTAGCAAGGACCAGTTTTTTTGCTTCTCCAGCACAACTATGATAGTTTTTGTTTGGTAGTCTATGACAACAAATGTAAATACTTCTGACTGGCTAGGATACCTATGATTTTTATGTATTCATTACTTGATATGAACTTACGTAACTTTCAGAGTTGCGTGGAAGCATGCAACTAAAAAATTTGACGGTAGCATCTGTGGTGCTTTTAATGGAAATTCATGTGCTTTAAATTTCTTTTGTACAATTTCCATCTGTATCTAAATGAAAAGGTAACAAATTGTACTAAAACAACAATATATCTGAGCTCATCGTTTATTGATCCAATGCAGCTGGTTGTCCTAGTCGTTTATGCATTCTTATATGGGAAGATTTACCTCTCACTGAGTGGTTTAGAGAGAACCATTTTGGAATTCGCGAGATCCCGGGGAAATGTTGCTCTAGAGAGGGTCATGGCATCTCAAGCTGTTGTTCAACTGGGTATATTAATGACATTACCAATGCTTATGGAAATTGGATTAGAGAGAGGCTTTAGAACTGCAGCTGGTGATCTAATTATCATGCAGCTTCAACTGGCATCTGTGTTCTTTACTTTCTCTCTTGGTACAAAGCTACATTACTTTGGTCGAACAGTTCTACACGGTGGAGCTAAATACAGAGCAACCGGGCGTGGTTTTGTTGTGAGACATGAGAAGTTCGCTGAAAACTACAGACTGTATTCAAGAAGCCATTTCACAAAAGCTTTTGAACTGATGGTTTTGCTTATAGTTTATCATGCTTATGGCTTAGGGGGTGACTCTTCAATCTATATATTTGTCACCTTCTCAATGTGGTTTCTTGTAATGTCCTGGTTGTTTGCTCCATTTATATTCAATCCTTCAGGATTTGAGTGGCAGAAGATAGTAGAGGACTTTGACGATTGGGCCAAATGGATAAGCAACCATGGTGGAATTGGTGTTCCAGCAACCAAAAGTTGGGAATCATGGTGGGATGAGGAGCAAGAGCATCTCATTTCCACAGGATTAATAGGACGGTTATGTGAAGTTGTCCTTTCTCTTCGTTTTTTCGTCTACCAGTATGGAATTGTCTATCAGTTGCATGTCACCCAGAATGACAAGAGTATTACGGTGAGCATAAAAAATTGTGTGTCTTCATTTTCAATGTCCATCGGAACGTTTTTCTTCACCCATGGAATATTTCCACTTGGAATACAAACTTAATCACAATTAGGTCAATGCCACATTTTTCCTGGCATTTCATTTTGTGGATGAATCCTGACGAAAATATGGCTGTGCTTGTAGGTTTACGGTTTGTCTTGGCTTGTCATTGTTGCTGCTGTGGTCATTTTGAAGGTCAGTGCTAAACAACCTATAACGAAACCAAACCTTTTTAATCTGTCATACATGTAGTTAACTTAGCTTCCCAATTACCAATTTTCTCCTGAATCGTATCTATGTCTCATTTGGCAGATTGTTTCCATGGGGAGGAAAAAGTTCAGTGCAGATTTCCAGTTGATGTTCAGACTCCTTAAGATGCTCTTATTCATCAGTTTTGTAGCCACACTTGCCATCTTCATAAGATTCCTTGAACTCACAGCTAGTGATATTTTTGCCAGCTTGTTAGGCTTCTTGCCGACTGGATGGGCTCTCTTACTGGTAATTACCTATCTTTCAGTACCTTTACACGTTTTGACAACAAGGATGATTTCTTGGAAATAGTTGCATAATATTGATCGAAAATGCACCATTCTGTTGACAGATAGGACAAGCCTGCAGGCCTATGATCAAGGCCTTGGGCATGTGGGGTTCTGTTAAAGCTCTAGCAAGAGGGTACGAATACCTTATGGGGCTAATTCTGTTTATGCCAGTGGCGACTATATCCTGGTTCCCGTTCGTATCAGAGTTCCAAGCTAGGATACTGTTCAACCAGGCGTTCAGCAGAGGTCTCCAGATTCAACGTATTCTGGCGGGTGGAAAGAAGAAGAACTGACAATCTTTAGTTGTATCAGATATGATATGATTGCATTGGTCTATTTGACATGAAAATTGCTGATTCAGTTAAACAGACTTTTGTGTCATTATGAATATCCCACACTGCAACTGATATATATATACAACAACTTTAACTACTTAGAAAGTTCTGGAGCAATATCCTAAGCAAACAGTTGGTTCTGAAGCAATGAGATCCATAATATTTGGTTCAGTCTCAAAGAAACTCTGGAAAATTGAAACCATAGGTGTGATTGTACTTGAAACTAGAACAAGACAAAATTTGTAAATGTTTCTACAATGATTTTGATTTTAAGAAGAAACTTCCCACGGAGTAACACATTGCAGAAGATCTGGGTTTATTTTTGCTCTGCACTCTATTATTGGAACAAATACTTAAAGCAACAACCAAAAAAAGAATTACACATTTAAGAACAACACACTACTATCTATAGGCCTTTAAAGGCTATGATTATAGGGTAAAACC
>JAQRGC012282491.1:0-14888 GCA_028659135.1 Plantago lanceolata
GGGGCGGATCTACTCAACGATCTTTCCATCAGACGACTCACAAGACGAGGATTCGCACATTGTGGGAAATACAGCTTGACTGTCAAATTCTCAATCACCACGGGCGTCGATAATTGTGGAATCTCCTTAACCGAAGGGGCAGTACAGTCACAAAAGATTATTTTGAGCAATATCCGCGAATGCCTCAACTGTAGTAGAAACTTCCTCATCTCCACGAACCAAGAAGCTCTGATGCCTCCACTCTTGCGTTTGCAAGTTAAATCTACAGTAGACTCCCACGCACTGGATTCACTAGTTATAATGGACAGGATTGGTGTAAAACCTGTTTTTGCCTCGAAATTGAACTTGAGAATGTCCGGAACATCAAAATATCCCTCCTTCAAGTTCTCCATATAAGACAAGCTCAGGTTCTTTAGAGAACGGCTTGAAATATGCATCTCTTTGTGGCCAAGTTTCCCCACGTGTAAATCCTCGACACAAGGAAATCTAGTCGCGAACTTAGTGAAAAAGTCTTCATCTAATGTCACTGTTTCCAACGTCAAGGAACGCAATTTACAGAATTCTGTAATTACGTTCGCACTCATACTGGCATAATTATCATGATTTTCATTGACATTCGCTCCAATTTTTTCCGCTTCATCAATTTTGTTCGCATCCTCACTTTCTTCCTCTTCTTCATCCTCTTCCTCAGAAGAGGAACCTTTTTCCTCGTCCTCGTCCACTTCTGAGGAACTTTCTTCCTCATTCTCTTCCTCAGAAGAAGAAAGATGTTCGTCATCGGCTGTTTCTACTTCTCCCGCCAGAAGAAGAAAGATGTTCGTCAGCGTCTTCAAATTCAACAGAAACCTCTCCATGCGAATACTTCCCAGTAGTTAAAATACGAACACTCAGATTCACTAGATTTCTCATCTTGCTGAAATTTACATAACTGTAACAGTCCATGTACTCGTTAACCAAATCAAAATCTTGAATCAAAGGGCATGCCGAGAGTATATCCTCGATCAACTCATTGCAAATCGCAACATCCTGTAAACGTAGAGATACAAGAGATGAACACATAACCTTTGTGTCATCACCATGCACATGACATGCATTGCAGTTCGCAAGGGACAGCTTCGTCAAGGATGTCAACTGAAACACTTTATCTGGCAATTTCGAGTGATGAAACCTCTCGTACTTGATCTCAGCATGAAGCTCCTTAATCGAGGGAAACATCGTCACAGCATCTTCAAACAACTCATCCATGTTGATAAACCCGCCGACTTCGAGCCAATCAACCTTTAGGTTGAGTTTCTTGTACTTCTGTAAAGCTTTCCAGGCGTAGTTGCCTCGTACGTTCTGTTCTTCGTCGTCTGATGACATACGGGCGTAGTCTTTCCAGTGGCGGCGGTTGGCGTGGCTAGATGAGGATCGGGCGAGTCGACCAGGCGGAGTACCATGATTTGGATAGAACCGAGGTTCTGGCGGCTGCGTCCTGGGGCAGGAAGGATTGAATGTGGTGGATGATCTCTATGGGAAAGTGAAATTCAGATTCATAAATTGCCATTGAATCAGCTGGTTCAGAGTCCATTGCGATTTGCGAACCCTATTTTTTGAAATACAGCAGCTTTAATAGTGTTGTTGAATGGTGTTCTATGATTTGTAGCGAACGGAGTTTGGATCGTAATATTGTATACCTTTTCTGTTCTCCAGAGGAATCGTTCTAGTCCAGGATTATGTTGCAACAAATATGGAATCGTATATTTGACAAAACGAACTAATAAAGATGGTCAATAATAAATCACCTTATTGACTTCTTGTGGGAAAAGATGCACAAAATATTTTTCAAATCAAGGTGGAAAGATATATAATCGGACCAATTCAGTTGAGTTCAGCTCAATTCTCTTCATCTGAAAATTTATGAAGTTCACTGACCATATCTCCGTGTTCCTGCAACAAATTAAAACCACCAATAAGCTAGAAAATATTAGGTTAAAACAATGAAATATGATTAGTACTGTATTATATATGAACATGTATATTGCACTTACAGTTTTTCCATCAAGCAGTACTTTCAGATACTTTTCCTTCACTGAAGCAAGTCTATGGACTACCTCTATCATGTTGATCCTGTCCTGGGGATTTTCAAATGAACATTCTATTCCAGTTCTTAGAACAGATGCCACACAATCAATAATCAAATCCATTTTTGAGTCGCTGCGGCAAGCACATGCTAGTTTTTCGTCGAGTGGATTTGAATGTCCAATAATTTCCAGAACTAATGTGAGGAACTCTCTCTTCACAAAGATATGAAGGTTAAGGTTATCACCAAATGTTCGGTCAACAGGTCTTCTTCCTGTGAAGAGTTCGAGCAAGAGAATTCCGTAGCTATAGACATCACCTTGAGTCGAGACAGGACTCCCCATGCCATACTCTGGAAATGTTGACAAGACATGTTAACCAAATTACCGAACCATGAGGCATAAAGTGGAGAAAACGATTTGCTATGTAACTTTACCTGGAGCAGTGTATCCAATGGTTCCCATTATCCCCAGTGAGCTGAACTGGGGATTCAGATTAGCTTCCCCGTTGAGCTTAGAAAGAACACTTGCCAGCCCAAAATCACTTACACGAGCCGTAAGATCATCATCAAGAAGAATGTTGCTTGGCTTCAGATCACAGTGAACTACTGGGCTATGACACTGGTGGTGAAGATATGCCAGTGCTGAAGCTATGTCTACTGCAATATGTATTTTCTGAGTAAGGCCTAATTCTCTTTCATTACAGATTTTCTCGTCGTCAGTGTACAACCACTTATCCAAGCTTCCGTTTGACATAAATGGGTAAATCAAAGCTTTGAATTCCTTGCCCTGATAATCAACAGAAGAGCAGATTGAGAGGAGCCTTACAAGGTTACGATGTCGAATGTTTCTCAAGGCTTCACATTCGGCTGTGAAGCTTCTAGAGGCGCCTCGATGCCGTAGATTAAGTACCTTCACGGCCATAGGTACTTCGCCATCTCCGAGTGTAGCAACGTACACGGTGCCAAAACTACCAGAACCTACAAAATTGTTTGAAGAGAATCCATTTGTTGAATCATACAGCTCCTTGAAAGTAATCATTGGGATTGAAGGGCCGAAAGAAGATTCCGAAATAACTTTTCCTAATGGCAAGTTCTTTCTATACATGAAGAGTACAAAAAGGAAGAGAAGCACACCGGGGAAGACTAAAGCTATTGGAATTATAATCAAAAGATTGAGATATCTTCTCTGTCCCGTTGCAGAACAAGGTCGAAAATTCAGTTGTGTAATTCCTCCA
Source organism: Plantago lanceolata (assembly GCA_028659135.1). Classification (NCBI taxonomy): domain Eukaryota; kingdom Viridiplantae; phylum Streptophyta; class Magnoliopsida; order Lamiales; family Plantaginaceae; genus Plantago; species Plantago lanceolata. The sequence goes on from JAQRGC012282491.1 coordinate 3,298, forward strand.
CAGAGTTCGTTGTTACCATGGACATGTATTGCACTTGCATTCGAGAAAATACCATCTCGGGGAACTTCTCCTTCAAAGTCGTTGTCTGACAGGTTAAAATTCACCAAAGAAGAAAAATTGGCAAAGTACATGGGAATCTGCCCAGTGAGGTTGTTCATGGAAAGATCCAGGTACTCGAGACCTCTCAGCTGGCTTAAATCGGGAATGTTTCCTTGGAAAGAGTTGTATTGCATATGAAGTTTGTTCAAGGAGATGCAAGATCCCAACTTCATTGGAATATCACCTGACAAACTATTGTGGGAAACATCAAGAGTAGTCAAAAACTCTAAGTTCCCTACTTCAGCAGGCAATGGACCGGTGAACGAGTTGTGTGAGAGGTTCAGAAATATGAGAGAAGCTAGTCCGATGAATTGTGGGAGTATTGTGCCATTCAACTTGTTGTGACCAAATTTTGCAACTTGTAGGACTGTCAAGTTGGCGAAAGAAGAAGGCAAACTGCCATGCAGACTAGTACTGTACATATAGAGTTCAAGTAGGTGACTAAGATTTCCAAGAGAAGGTGGAATTTCCCCTGTCAAGCTATTTTTGTAGAAGTCTAATTCTTGCATGTTCGGTAATGTGCCAATCGAAGATGGAATATTACCTGTGAAGCGGTTATCGCCAAGATACAATATGGTCAGGCCAGTGAGGACTGCTATTTCTTCAGGAATGCTTCCACTGATGCTGTTGCTGAACATGGATAGCCGCACAAGACTGGACGATAAGTTGGCGATCGAACTTGTCAGTCTACCACCGAAGTTGTTTTGGCTGAACGCCACATTCTCTAAGTTGCTACAGTTGGATAAAGAATTTAAGAATAGTAAATCGCTAGCAGCAAGATTTCCCAGAAAATTATCATTCACATGAAGGTATGTAAGATATCGTAGATTTCCTAGAGTTAACGGTACATTTCCAGTGAACTGATTGGCAGACAGGTTAATCGTTATGAGACTGGAAGCATTGGGTAAAGACACCGGTATTTTCCCTGTGAATCTATTTCTTGCGATCCAAAAATACTGGATATGTGGAAAGATTGCAGCTATATCTTGCCTTAGTTCACCGTGAAAATTGTTCCAAGGTAGGGCCAGAAGAGTTAATCTCGAGAGATTGTAAATAGCAGGAGGAAAGATTCCAGAGAACTGGTTGCTACCAAGATGTAGATGCGTCAACTTGATCAAATTTTCTATTGTATCAGGAACTTCACCCGAAAGTTTGTTGTACGATAAGTTAATCTCCTGAAGGGATGAAAGGTTCCCAAATGAAACAGGGAAACTTCCTGTAAGGTTATTGCTATGGAGATGAAGTCTCTCAAGAAGTGACAGAGAGCTTAGTTCGGGTGGAATATGTTGTTCTATAAAGTTGTGCTCTAACGAGATATTGATGAGGTTAGAACATCTTGAAAGATTAGCAGGGATGGCTTGGGACAAGGAGTTGAAACTCAAGTTCAAATTCTTGAGCTGCGTCAAGCGGCCTAATTCAGAAGGAACAATACCATTTAAAAAGTTATGTGAGAGATCAATGGATTCCAGGAAGGAGAGGTTACCGATGAACGGGGATACATAACCATATAAATCCATGCCTGCAAGGTTTAACCCGATGACGTTATGGTGATTGGTTCTGCATATCACTCCTGTCCATCGGCAGAAATGAACTGAATCGTTCCAGGATGAAAATAAATCAACAGGGTAATTGGTGAAGTGAGACTTTAAATCCAGAAGTGCAAGTTTCTGAGTGTAAGGGTCGGAATTCGCGGTGTTGGCATGGACTAACAGGTTTAGCAGAAGAAAAGTAATGATCAGGTTTAGTTTTGGGAGATGAAGCTCCATTTGTGAATGTGATCTTTGGTTCTGGATTAGACTAGAAAGGATATGTAGTCTGTATACATATGCATGCAGCAAGTAATCACATTTATTGTAAGTTATGTCACTGACTAATTAATACGAAGAAGTACATGCATGCATGATTTGTCTAATTTTGTGAAGTAGTAGAAATTAAATTGCTTACATCATGGGAGTAAAATATGCATGATGAAGAATGAAGACTGTAGATTTGTATTTAGGCTCTGGTCAGTTGTATTCGGTTCAGGTCCATTCTTAGGCGCGTTGGAGTTAGTGCAAGCTAGGAGTGATGAGAAGTTGTTGTATCAGCAACACTCCAGGCGGTGGCTTCCTATAAATAGGCCATGAAGTCATGCTAGCATCGAAGTTCATTTATTATATCAGATCAGATCAAATATCAGTCATGTTTCTATACTATTATATGATTATATGATTATATCATTGTCAAACAAGAACTATAGGAAAATAGATGGCATGGCAGGGGTGGATAAGATCATCTCTCTATTTTATTTTATTTTATTATTATTATTTTTTTTTAAGTTTTATCTTTTGAGCTTCAATGTAAAGAGAAAGTTGCTCCGAATTGGATCTGTTTTACATCTCCAAATCACTTGGTTCAAAGTCCATTGGGATCCCTTTTGATTGTTTAATTGTTGTTGAATGATATGATTTGTACCGAACAGAATAGGAAGAATATAACAAGTAGAAGATAGACAAACTTTTAAATTTTGCGCTCCTACGATCATCCCCTCCTTAAATATGTGACATTTTAGTTGTGCCTTCCTGACACCAACCGTGGTTGTTTGGGTAATCTTTACTTAAAAACCATTTATAATGATGATGGTGTGAAAATATGTCGTACTCGTATAACGTTCTATAAGGCGAATTAAAGTTTAATACCTTACGAGTTATATGGCACGCTCAGTTACGGACTAAAGAACCTACGCGTACAGTATGCATATGAAGGCCACATTCGCAGTTGGACCTTCTATGTTGGCAATCCTGCCCCACTTTATATAAGTGAACTGTTAATTTTCAAAGTCCTAAACTCGAAGTTGAACCTTGCCAGGTCAACGAAGGATTAAGAAAGTAATTTAACTACCATAAAAGTCATAATTAATTGTCCTCTTCATTGTGACAAGACATGCATGGGTCAAGCCCATTAACAATCCACTTATCCTAACATTGGACCTATATGGCTATATCACTATCGTGGTGCTACCACCCATACACTTGTCAATATTGAGCTAGTCCGTTGCACAAAAGAATAAATAGTAGTATAGAAGAGCTCAATTTCCAATCGCAAGGCAATCAACATTTTAATATTCATGACAATGAAACGCATCTCAGTTGATAAGATGTTTCTCCTCCAACCAATAGGTTGGGGGTTCGAGTTACCTCGAGGGTAAATGGGGAACCATTATTAATCCTCACTTTGTCGCTTCTAAAAAAACATTTTATATTCACACTTTACTCATTACCGCAACTAGGAGGGTTTACGTACCTCTTGTAGTAAACTCTACACTCTAACTTGACCTTCGAGTAAGTCGGTTTTACACACTCACCCCTTTCACTTCAATGTTGCAAGATCACGCCTCGAAGCGAGATTCAGTACTTGTACCTCAGTTTTTCCCCTCATCAAACGACTAAAACTTTCGTCTTACAATTCGATCCATTAAACCCTTATGATCCCAAACGAATAGTTAAACCGCACATATAAATTGTTGATACTAATTGTCTACTTCGTATAGCATGTGTAATCGCATGAAATATTTTAATTTCCGGATAGGAGTTGAAATTATTGGTACTCCGGCAAAACGACACCGTATGATGGAACATCTCATCTTCCTTTACACTTTAAACTTTTACAGCAGCGATCACAAAATCTGAGAAGTAAACAACAATGGTTCACAGTGCATATGATTCATTCCAGCTGGTGACCAATTCCACCACCCGAATCGACGCCATCGAGTCCTACGGCTCCACCCTCCTCCTCTCCTGCTCCGACGGCTCCCTCCGCATCTTCGCCCCTGAATCCTCCTCCGCCTCCGACCTCCTCCACCGATCATCCTCACCGCCCTCGCATTCCGAGTTCTATTCCTCCCAAAACCTAACCCCCGAGCTGAAGAAGGAGTCCTATGTCCTCCACCGAACCATCAATGGCTTCTCGAAGAAGCCGATGCTCGCAATGGAGGTTCTCAGCTCCAGGGAGCTTTTGTTGTCCCTCTCTGAGTCAATCGCATTTCACAAGCTCCCCAATGTGGAGACCTTTGCAGTTATTACCAAGGCGAAGGGTGCCAATGCGTATTCGTGGGACGAGAAGCGAGGGTTTCTCTGCTTTGCTAGGCAGAGGAGAGTTTGTATTTACAGACATGATGGTGATTATTTTGCTGTTCAACTTTGCTTGGTTGCTTGTTAGTTTCGAATCGTGCTAATTATGTGTTTCATTTTGATTGTGTTGAGTTTTTAGACTTGAATCAATTATAAAGTGGCAGGCATATCAGTTAGATACTCTACATTTTTCAATGTCTATCTAATGTATGAAGTTAAGTAGACTTTGTTGTCATGGTGAAGGATTTCACTCTTGTTAGCGCCGTAGTGCTGTGTTTATTGTACCTTGATTTGTTACCATGAATTGCAGTGGATGGGAATGTGTATTGCATAATGTTGATGATGGTGATTGACTTTTATTCCTGACATTGTTTTTCTATTTTCTCGTCAGAATTAGTAATCTAGCCTTTGTTGTAGTCAAATAAATCATATATTGATAAACACTAGCTATTGTGAAGATTCATTTGGTAATATGTCTGAAGAGATGCCAAGTATTTGGGAGATAGTACTTTATTTACTTATATTCCTTCTATGTATGTATGAAATTTCTTTTAACTTTAGTTTCACTTCTTGTTCAGGAGGAAGGGGCTTTGTGGAGGTAAAAGAATTTGGTGTTCCAGACACGGTAAAGTCAATGTCATGGTGTGGTGAAAACTTATGTCTGGGAATCAGAAGAGAGTATTACATATTGAATGCGACAAATGGTGCTTTGTCTGAGGTGTTCCCTTCAGGAAGGATTGCCCCTCCCTTGGTAGTGTCTCTTCCATCAAGCGAACTTCTTCTAGGCAAGGTACGTTGTAGTTCCATCCCTCATCCATATTGTCTGGGAGGACAACAGATTTAGCAGAAAACTAGTTTATTAATTAATTAAAATTAGCTGTTCACATTTTCTTCAGGACAATATTGGTGTATTTGTAGACCAGAATGGTAAACTCCACCAGGATGGCAGGGTTTGCTGGTCAGAAGCACCTACAACAGTAGTAGTTGAGAAGCCATATCTTATAGGCCTGCTACCGAGGCATGTTGAGGTATCATAAATTCATAATAATGAATAGGTCTTCTTTCTGCAATAGCGAAAACACAAGCTATGACTATTTGTCTATTTCTAAGTTATAGATGTATGCAGATACGGTCTCTTCGAGATCCTTATCCACTGATTCAAACAGTCGTCCTGCGCAATGTACGCCGGCTACTTCACAGCTCCCATATTATCATTGTAGCACTAGAGAATTCTGTCTATGGCTTGTTTCCTGTTCCTCTTGGTGCGCAGGTAATCTGTTTCCTGCAGCTGGCATCTCCATTGAACCTTTTCTTTTACCACTTTAATTTATGCTAATATACTGGTAAATGATACCAACCCTACATGTATAGTTTCATTAAACAGTCTTATAATATCTTTTCTGTTTCTGTTGTCAGTAATGATTTTATTGTTCATTGAAGTCAAAATTTACAGTTCTTATTTGTTACTCATGCAACTCCAATATTTGAGGTGTTGAATGTGGGAGAGCAATACTGATAAAATAACAGTATTTGAATTCCAGTCATTTTTGTAGAATGTTGAATGGAGATATCATTTGGGAGAAAGTAGTTATGTTGCAACTGATATTCTAGAAGGATCACATGTCATTTTGACAAAGCAGTTCAATAGTATTTTTAAACATTAAAAAAATTGCAGTGAGTTTACTATATATCTTGTTTTGTGCAGATTGTACAACTGACAGCTTCAGGCAATTTTGAGGAAGCTCTGGCTTTGTGCAAGTTACTTCCAGCAGAAGATTCAAGCCTCCGAACTGCAAAGGAGCAGTCAATTCATATCAGGTATGTTCATCTTTGTTGGCTCTTTTCATATATTTAGTAGCTTCATAATTAGACGATAGAAAGAAAGACCCCCAAATAACAGAAATGTGATGATAGAGGTCATATCTAATCTCATGAAATGTGCCAGATGCATTTGGTGTTTGCAATTGAATTTTGACGGATTATAATCGCCGGCTAAGTTGTTCAGTGTTTCAACTCCATATCCTAAGGATGATGTTTGGTGTTAAGATATTTTTATCTGGTAATTCAAATTTACAAAGTGAGCCAAACTAATGGATAAGTGATATGTTATAGGCAATCATGAGTTATGATCTATATGCTGCTGTATAACTTGCTAAATGTGCAAACTCATGATGTTCAACCCTTATGTATGCAGATATGCCCACTATTTATATGAAAATGGGAGCTATGAGGAGGCCATGGAGCATTTTGTGGCATCTCAAGTAGAAATCACTTATGTGCTATCTTTATACCCTTCCATTATTCTTCCCAAATCATCTCTGGTACCTGAACCAGAGAACTATATTGATACTGGAGATGCACAAGAACTTTCAAGAGGTTCCTCTGGAATGTCTGATGATTTGGAACCTTTGCCTCTTCCACACGCTTTCGAGCCTGAAGAAAGTGATCTTGAATCGAAGAAAATGGCCCACAATACTTTGATGGCTCTTATAAAGTTTCTGCAGAAGAAAAGATACAGTATAGTGGAAAAAGCTGCTGCTGAGGGAACTGAGGAGGCAGTATCTGATGCTGTCGGCAGTAATTTTGTGTCTTATGGTAACACTAGGTCAAAGAAACAAAGCAAGGTAAATCTTGGCCCCTTATTAATACTACTTCATAGTTCATACTCTTATATGCATTTCTTCATTTAGTTAATCTGTTATTAGCTGCTTAGTTCGCTACATGTTATGCATTTGAACTAGATGACTTGCAGTCGTACAGATTTACAAAGAATATGGCTTTATCTTCAATATGTCTAGAAGTTCCAAGTGCCCCAAATTCCTCATAGTTATGTCGTGTGTACAAGATATTTTGAGTGCTTTCAGGTGTGAAGAGTTTGAGATCACAGGATTTATCCTTTGCTTGGACCTATAATTTCAAGATACTTTGTATATCAAACCTTTTAATAAACATTTTACTACAGTTTTTAAGTTTGTGATATGCATGGGCTTGGAGTTGACAGTGCAATATAGAGTCCTTATAATGCTCGACTTACAGCCCCTGAAATTTGGAATTCCCTAGTGCATCATAGATGTTGAGAATGTCTTATTCAGTTTAATCTGTTGATTTGATGTTCTAATTATTAATCTTTGTTTCTACAAGATAACCATTAAGTGTGTATGTTGCGCCTATAAGTCCAAAGCATTAACTTTTTACCGAGATTATTGATATCTATCTACTGTTTCCTGTTTTATAGGGTCGATCTAGTACAGCTATCAGCTCAGTTGCTCGGGCCATTGCAGCTATACTTGACACTGCATTACTCCAGGCTTTTCTTTTGACGGGACAACCTTCAGCTGCACTGGAACTATTAAAGGGTCTTAATTATTGTGATTTAAAAATTTCTGAGGAGTTTTTGCTTGAAAAGGATCAATTTCTTTGTCTTCTAGAACTCTACAAGTGCAATGGGCTGCATCGTGAAGCACTCAAGCTTCTTCATAGATTAGTTGAAGAATCCAACTCAAACAACCCAGCGGCTGAACGGACCCAGAAGTTCAAACCTGAAATGATTATTGATTATCTAAAAGTAAGCCATTTATTGCCATGCATTTTGTACAAGGATACTTGATTTAACTTATTAAAAAGCTGATGTCCGGCATGGTAAAGCATTTTAAAGAAAATGTAATTAAGCAGGAGATCATTCAAGAGTCCAACATAGTTGAATTGGAGAATTTATTTTAATTTTTCCCCTTTATTCTTCTATTCAGCCCCTCTGTGGCACAGATCCGATGCTTGTACTGGAGTTCTCGATGCTCGTTCTCGAAAGTTGTCCAACACAAACTATTGAACTGTTCCTGTCTGGAAATATCCCAGCTGACCTGGTGAACTCATATTTAAAACAGCATGCGCCAAGCTTGCAGACAACATATTTGGAACTCATGTTGGCCATGAATGAAAATAGCATCTCAGGGAATCTACAGAATGAAATGGTAAGGACTAAGGATGCAGTTCCATTATTGGCAGCTTATAGGTTTAATATAGGTCTCAAACTGTATTGACTTTCTCTGTTTACTAAATACTCCCTTCACTTTAATTAAATGATGTTTTGGCTCTCTTTCTTGTCATGATTCCATTGTCACCCATAATGAACTCACCTCAAAACTCCCCTTCACGTTTAACTCATAATTAGGGCTACTTTTGGCCGAAAATACAAATAAATGAAAGCCCTCAATTAGTGTACAAAAGGCAAAAACTTAATTTACTTAAATGCGAATATGGGAGTATTTTCTGAATTTCATTTACAGGATAAGATGCGATATGTTATTAAGGAAATTGTGAACTTAATTTTGGATGGTATTTTTTTAGGCAAAAAAAAGTACTTTAGATTTTATTTTATTTCATTTTTTCTTTATCCTCCTAGAGTTGGATTACATTTGCGGGAAATCTTTAATTATCTATGAGAAAAATATAAATATTCTGTTTATCCGGTGTAGGTGCAAATATATTTGTCGGAAGTACTTGATTGGTATACAGACCTCAATTCTCAGCAAAAGTGGGATGAGAAAAATTATTCTCCCACAAGGAAGAAATTGTTGTCTGCCTTGGAGAGTATTTCTGGCTACAAGCCAGATGTTCTTTTGAAACGTCTTCCATTGGATGCTTTATATGAAGAACGAGCAATCCTTTTGGGAAAGATGGACCAGCATGAGCTTGCTCTTTCTGTATATGTACATAAGGTACTAAAACTTCACGACTTTTGGGTTTCCAAATTGCATTTTATCATTAACTGTGTAGTTATCGTGTATGTTAATATAAATGCTAAAATGTGGATTGTAGCTTAGTGTTCCTGAAATGGCACTCTCTTACTGTGACCGAGTATATGAGTCCAGACTTCAACAACCTTCGGCAAAATCTCATCGCAACATATACGTCACCCTACTGGAAATATATTTGAATCCTCGAAAGACGACAAAAAACTTTGAGAAGAGAATCACTAGTCTCGTATCCTCTCCTAGTCCTGGAATTGCAAAGCAGGGTTGGGGAACACTTAAAACTAAAGGGCGCTTGTCTAAAAAAATTGCTGAAATTGAAGGAGCTGAGGAAACCCGTTTGAATCCTAGTGGCACGGATAGTGGAAAAAGTGATGGTGAAAATGATGACATTACTGAGGAAGGAGCTTCTACCATTATGGTTGATAGGGTCCTTGATCTGTTGGGTCAAAGATGGGATCGACTTAATGGAGCTCAGGCCTTAAGGTTATTGCCTAGAGAGACTAGACTGAAGGTTAGCAAGCAAGCATGTTAGAGTATTTAAGCTGAATGTCTTAAATATTTGTTGTGACAAATTAAGTGGTTCTTTTTAATGTTTGTTGTCTGCTCTTGAGTTAATTTTTATCTTTTTACGATGGCTCACTGCAGAACCTACTTCCTTTTCTGGGGCCTCTTTTGCGAAAATCTGGTGAAGACTATCGAAACTTACCGGTGATAAAGGGTTTGAGAGAGAGTGAAAACCTGCAGGTATATATCCTTTTGTCAGGAGAAAATCACTTTAATCATAGATTAAATTACTATCAGTTTTGTAAAGTGCAATTTAAATGAACCTCCTTTACTTCCTGCATCTTATCATTCATGTATAGTACTACTTCGTTGTATGCATCTGCTAGATCAGTAAGATTTTTCGAGATTTGGATCTTCTTAGTCTAGCACATGAACAGCTGTCCACAGTGCAGTTTTGTTTTGAGAATGTGTAATTTGCTTTAGTTGGTATTCTAACTGATTGTGGTGCAAATCAGGTGAAAACTGAACTCTACAGCGAAAGAAAAAACATGGTGAAGATTACGGGGGACAGTATGTGCTCCCTTTGCAACAAAAAGATAGGAGGTAGCGTGTTTGCAGTTTATCCGAATGGCAAGACCATTGTGCACTTTGTTTGCTTCAAAGATTCACAGAAAATGAACGCCGTTGGAAAAAGCTCATCACTACGTAAGAGATGACGCTATCTATGCAAATTTGCATGGAGAGTAACAAGTAAACGATCCAGCACTTCTTGGATTCTGGCAAGTTTTGTACTACTTCATTTGGTAGCCGTCAACAATGAGTCAACGGCATTTATTAGTTTCCTTAACAGAGAAAAAAACACCCTGTTTTTTCGGTGCATGATCTGTTCTGGCAACACCATTTGGGATTTGGCCCTCCACGTCTGTAATTCGATATAACGACCATGGAGCTCTACACTTGTGAAGAACATGTCAACCTATGTGTTTGTAAATCTTATTTTTGTGAGTGGTTTGAGGCTTGCTCTTCTTATTATACTGTACAGAGAGAGCTGCATTATATTGTTGTAATGTATGAGAGCAAATACTGCTGGTTTCATTATGTTGAAATGTTGACATGTACAATGAGTTGAGCTTTTGTTTCTGATTATTTTGCAGTCAAAAGTATTACAGCAGCCATACTTTCTGGCAAATCTTGAAGGTTTACATCAATGAGACAACTCAACTGAGCTTGCTAAACTTGGAGTTCTATCTTCTTAGTTCTTACCACTTTTGCTAACAAAACGGTAGACGATAACACCAACTCTGGATCCATCACAGGGGCTATCAGTATGTATAATCTCAACATCAAACATCTTCTTGGCCTTTTTAAAGAAAACAGATTCCTTCTTCCACCTCTTCAAATGAGCCATCAAGAACACCAGAGTCTTATCCCTCCCATCCAAGAAAAAACTCAGCGTTTCGAGCAGCGGCTCAAACAGAGTATCATGATACACCAAATCCGACCCGATTATAACGTCGTAATCCTTCCCAATCGCCTCCGTCTCTTCCGCATCCCCCCATGAAAGCGCAGCCACGTTGACATCTCCACCGTGGAGCTTCAACACTTGAGCGTTCGCTTCGACGTTGAACTCCATGTTAGGCAGTGCGAGGGGAAGGTCTGTGACTGTAACTGACGCCCCGAACAAAGCAGCTGCTGCAATGCCAACTACTCCGGTCCCTGACCCGAGCTCGAGCATACGGAGGCGGTTACCAGAGGTGGTGAAAAGAGGAGCTGCAGAGCTGTGGTGGCGGTCGAAGAGGTTGATGAGAGTGGCGGCGGCAGGCCAGAGCTGGAAGGCGATGCCTTGCGAAGTGAGCTGCCTGATGGTTACGGTGGCGTTGATGGAGGCGAGGGTGTACATTTGCTGCTCTGGTGGTTTTGCATGAGTTTCTTTATCTTCATCGTTTTGCTCGTGGGTTTCTAGCCATTCTTGATCTGATTCATGGAATTCTGGAGTTTCTTGATCCAGTTCGTGTTTAGCCATTGGGTGAGAAATGGAGGCGAAATGATGGGCGGCTAATCAGGGTTTTGACAATTATGGTGATGTGGATTCACAGAAAGGCATCAATATATCCGATTGAAGGGTACA
>JAQRGC012282492.1:0-12260 GCA_028659135.1 Plantago lanceolata
GGTGATTCCGGTGAATCTGATTCACATCAGAAGCATCGTAAATGGAATGAAGAAGGCTTCCTATGGTAGCTAGCTTAAGGTTATTGATCAGTCATCAAAATGAAGTTTGGCGAGTCTTCCTCTATGTCAGCACTCTATGTCAGCTAACTTGAACAGTTCATCTTTCTTTTTTGTATGCCAACCATATTCATTCCATCATCATTCAAGTAATTGTTTTCTCCCCGCCAGTCTACCTTAACTCTTTTCTGGAATATCATAGGAAGTCATTCCTCATAAACACTTTCAGCCGTGAGATCCTACATGCTTGAGTATGAGCCCTTAATTGTTCTACTTTTGGATACAAGAGATAAAGACTAGGATACAATGGAAAATACATGATTGCTCCCCCAGCAAATACTCCTAATATGGGAGGGTTTTGGTTCCTCTAGAAACAAAATAATCTCACATTGGAAACTAGCACAAGATGAAAAAGGCTAGCTCATTTCACACTTAAATTGCATGATCAGCAAAGAGTACATGTCATTATATTATACAATCATGCCCCATATGGTAATTAAACAAGCTCAGATATAGTCTCAACTCAATGCTATTAGTACTTTCATTACTGACCTTTGGATGATTGATGATGATTTTAATGCAATTCTAAAACCTAGTGAAAAAGTAGGAGCTAATCCTAATTGGTCTAAAATTCTAACATTTCATACTTGCATGCAATCTTGTAATCTATTGGATCTTGGATATTGTGACCCCTCTTTACTTGGTGTAATAGGCAATTTGCACATAACTTCATTTGTAGTAGATTAGATAGAATTTTGTGGGAATCCTGAATGGTTTAAACTATTCCCTAATTGCAAAGTTATGAATCTCAAGAACTATGTCTCAGATTATCATACTGCACACTTTTAATCACTTTGGATCGTATGAGTTCGGATCAAATTTAAATCGGATCGGATGGATTTGGACCCATTCGGATTTGGGTCACTTTTGGTTCAAAACTATTACGGGTCGATTCGGATTTGAATTGGGTCTCGGGTCACATTCGGATCGTTCAACCATCATATTTCGTGTTAAAATTCGGATTCGGATTCGGATCGGATTTCGGGTCCGGGTCACTTTTGCTAGGTCTAGAGCTGCCTAAGTCGTTAGGTGCCGCCCGAACCGGCCTAATTCGAAGAGGGTTCCAACATATTTTTATTTATAAGAGATGTCATTAAATGATTTATACATGTTCACCCACTATAAAATCACCATCCAAACAACGAAGAAATAAACATAACAAGGCAAAAAGATATGCATACTATATATTCAGTAATTAGAACTCTTCATTGGATAAATTAATTGTGTACAACTTTCTATATCTAGCTAGTGTCTCTGGTACATGACATATTAACACCAGAACAAAAAGTTCATGAAGCATATATTTCACTTCAACATGTTCTCAGAAACATATGTTATAGCATCATTACAATTATTCAAAAAATCCGCCATAATTTTCACAACCATATCCGCAAACGCATTCAGAGCCTCCGGAACATCTTCTGCAGCCTGGCCAAGGGAAGTTTTAGACTTCTCTAATAGGCCCATTACTGCTCCAACCAGACCAGAAGATGAACTAAAAACACCGTCTTTCATAAGATCAAACAAAGACGACACGAAACTACCCATCGCCTGGATCATAATCTCCAACAGGTAATCTAAGCAAGCCTTAATCACATCTCTGACCTGTTCTAGCATCCACTTGCTCCCTTCTGCTGGTAATTTTAGAAGTTGAATCACCTGAACAAGAAAATGGGCTGTGATAGTAAAGACCACTAGCGATATAAAGTTGGACAACATGGTCAAGACTGCGAAAATTGCCTTGAGCAGAAGGACTGCCATTGATATAGGAGAAGTTTAAGGGAATAGAGAGAATCTTAGCTAGGAAGATGAAACAAAGAACATAATGAAAACAAGAGTAGTTGACATAAATTTCATTTTGAAGTCATTTGTAAGCGTGAGGGTGACTATATTGGATTATTTAAGAATAGTTGTTGCTCACACATTTTAACAAATCAAAGTCATCAAGACTAAGCAAATATATTCTTCTATTAAAGTACTAAAGGAAAGACTTTCAAATTGCCAGGTTGATGAAGTCAATGGACGGACTCTGGACACAAATTCCATACGGTACCTACGTGTTCGAGTTTTATGGATATGTTCGTATAAGAACTGTTCCACACACCATATACATTTCACCTAGGAGTTCTGTTGCTATAGCGTTTAACTGTCCCGACTAAAGCAAGGGACTCTGCAAGAGCTTTCACAAGATGATCAGGGTAGTCCTCTATGCAAGAATGACCATTCTCAGACTGCACCGAGCTCAGCACCCTACCGACTACCTGTAACAAGTAGAAAAACGGTTTATGTTCACCATAGTCCTAGATCAATCTCAATGAATAAAGGACTAGTGCAGGACACACCTTTCTTGCATAGCCACCAAATGCTACGCCTCCAATTAACGCGTGTGATGAACTACATGAATCTACTGGTAGTATTTCACCTTTAGATCCCTCTGCAGGATAAAAAAGACTAGTTTTAGACAACATTTTCCATCACTTGCAAGAAATCCATTTGGTATGAAACTAATAGAAACAATTAGTTTGATACCAGATACTGTTGTTGACTGAAATAATCCCACTTTTATCAACCCATCTACGGTATGAGCATTGGTGCCACCAGCTAATTGAAGGAAACCTATAAGTCAACAATATTTCATTCAGAATCAACAAAAGATGGTATTCTATTTTCGTTGTAGATCCACCAAGCAATATGAGAAGTACTGACCCTGAGGCTTTTCACTGAATGAAGCTAAACGTTGAGCAAATGAAATTGCTTCCCGTGTAGCACCCCGTCCAATATCGCCACTCATTGGGCGCCCATCCAACTATATAGTTCAGCATGGCCAAAATAAGTCCAAAAAGAATTTTAGTTCATAGACATGGATATATCTTAAAAAGACTGATATTATACCTGCCATAAGTTGTGGCAACGCAGATTGACTTTCATCGTTGCATATATAGAAGTCATTGCATCTATTGTTAACTCCATATTAGGTAAACTAACCTACATAACATGAAATGCGCCTAAATATTACATCCAACAGCAAGCAAAAGTTCAGTAATGGAATCAAGCAGTAATATATTTACTTACTGCTACGAGCCTTAGCTTGTCAACTGCATCGCCCAGTCCGTTCCATAGTTCATGGAATGACTCTGTTTGCCTAGGAATGGTCACTACATTAACTAAGTAACATCCATTTAGAAGCAATACAACTCCCGGTCATGTTGCTTCCAATGAACAATCAGAATACATGTTCAAAATGTTGGAAAATGTTTTGAGATGCAAACAGAATTTATAAATGCCAATAGCATAAGTCATGATGTACCCATTTACCTAAAGGGTTATTTGCTAGGGATTAGATACACTCTTTGATTTTAACAGGCACCTAGGAATCGGCGAAACATAACTCAATGCAATAGCCATTATTGATTTAAGTAAAAATGTTTTAAGGAAAAGGTTTTTACATAAGAGGAACTAAACACAAATCTCTATCTAAGAATATAAACTTATATACTTATACACTATGAAGCTTATATACTTGGGTTTCTATTCATTAAGCAAACATGCATGCTAAACACAAATCTCTATCTAAGATTATAAAGTTGCTGACTAAAAAACAGGATGAGATTTGTTTTTACGATCAACACCACACATACTAGGAAAAAGTTTGATTGACTACTAAGGATAGGATGAAGTTTAACACTGACATCAACGAAAACTTGACTGCTTGATTAATTAAAAGTTGTTGCAGAAAAATATGATATGGTCAATGATTTATTTCTCAAAATATCTTTTAAATAATGAGAATATTACAACAGTCCCACACAATTTCAAATTTTTTTAATTTATGAACAATTATTAATTGGGAGAAAACATGGGTTAAAGATGCATGGAATCTTGTGGCTTTTAGATTGTGAACCAGACTCATAATAATAAGACATTAACTGAGTAGTTAGTGAAGCTCTAAACTTATATGAACTAGAACTCTTTGTTGTACGTTAAAATCTCTACCATCACATTATACCCTAGATGTATATTGTTCAACACAGTTTTGCGCCAAAAGGCCATTTGTGCACTTGGTAATTCATGGATGCTCTAGAGATTTGCGACAATCCTATAGGAGCATTCCGACTCCATATTCGTATGTGTATTTTCATCAAGTGTGTAGTGCACGTTATACACCGCTCATAAAAGATACAGAAATCACATAGGAGGTTAGGAGCGTCCCTATGTAATTTCTTATATGCTATGTGGTTAATGATTTTCATATAGGTTTTTAGTAATTTTCATTTCTCTTATGGGTCATGTATAACGCGCACTGTATACTTGATGAGATCACCTATAAGAATGTGGACTAGGGCCACTATTGTGTGATTGTGGCAAATCTCAGAAGCATTTCTGAAGTACCAGAACCAGACTATCAGGTTTGTGCATGGCATTTAGGTACAAAACCAAATAGAGCAGCAAAATTAGGGAAATTATTCCATATACCATGTCTATGAGCAAGTTGTAGACCATGTGGCCTAAAATAATCTACATCACTTGAGATTCAGAGGTGAAGTGCATTTCTAGCCACAAGATCTGTGAACTTACCTGTAGACCTGGTCTTGGGAAGAATTTTCCGCAGAATTGTGGGGTTGTAATATGATTGGCAAGATTTCTATATGCACGAAACAGATCTCATTGATAGAAGTTTAGAACTTCACTAAATAGTATGCACTTTACGTCTCATCATTCCAGGTCTGGTTCATAGTAAAAAAGACAACACCACAGCATTTTACACTCATGATTTAGGTCAAATATTAATTGTTCAAATTTAAACATTGTATTTTCAAAAAAAAAAAGGAAAGCATATGAACGTGGCAATTTTATAACATAGTAGAGTATTATGTTAAAACATTTTCAATTAAATAAATTTCTCGCCTGCTATTATATTGACTTACACTGAGTTGATTCCTTGATCCTGATCAAATGGAAGAGTGTCTTTAATAAGGATATTCAAATCGTTTGATAATCCTTTAGGAGAGTGCGTACAGTAAGAGTTACACTTGGTATTTATAAATTTTGTTTGCATCTCAAAACATTTCCCAGTAGGAACTTGCTTGCAGATTTAAAGAGGAAAACTTAAACCCTTTTTAAAGAGATGTAAAGGATTCTTAACAGTTAATGGGACTAGTTAGAATAAGCCACACAAAATTAAAATATGATTGCCACTAGGCCTACCTTCCATTAGTGTGAATCTCTATAGCATCAACGCCATCCTGTTTCAAAAGTTCAGCTGTAGCAGCAACATCCCGAATGTATGTAATAGCACCTGCACTGAAGTGCATTAATTAGAAATGGCAAGGCTTTAGTCCAAAGAGACCTGCAGAAACGACATTACAAGAAGAAAAGAGAGAGAGGGAGAAAGAACAAGAAAGATAATGGAATCACTTACTTATTTTATCATACGGACAAATGGGTAAGCAGCGGCCACAGCCATAGCAACGCTCAGCCAAGACTCCACCCTGATTATGGATATATGAATATAGATTATGCGGTGAGTAATGGCTTATAGAAAATAAAAGTGTCAACAGACCTTATATAAACCTGATTTCCCTGGTATTGCATTAGCAGGACAGACATTCTCACATGGCCTTGAACAGTCCTCTGGACAGTCATCTGGATCGAACTCTGACAATTTAGTGAAATTATGTTAATGATCTTGGTTCGAGTTACTTGGTAAGTGTTTAATGTTTTCAATCCTTCATGAAGTTTCAAACTTCAGCAGATGAACTGTTCACTAAGAAGTCGGTCTGCTATTACATGACTTGCATCAAGACTCTGAACTTCCAGGTCAGTTTTCTTTAACGGACAGACACTATTATACATGCACTTGGACAGAGAATGCAAAACATACCTGCTTTACGAAAATGCAGATCTTCATCATCATTGACACTGATCATCACCCAAGGCCTTCGAACAGGAAAGATCGATGTTGCTGCTTCAATCCCATCATTTACAGCATTGACAACTGAGGCCTCAGCAGCACAATCAATGCAATCGACTATCACAATTAACATGAGAGAAAAAAATAATCTCATCAATCCATAAAACGTAAGGGGTTTGAATTTGATGCAAAGCTATTGGGGGCTTTATAAAAACATTACAAATTGCCAAAACGTTAATTGACTGGCAAACTGTTGCAGAACAAAATGATTATAGCCAGCAAAGCAAGATCCTAAATAAAGATATCAAAGTCTTCAGACTAAAACTAAAGGTGAATATTCCAAAGGGAAATAGACTCGGGTGGTGCCATTTCTCACCTACAGTCAAGTGAGTTCAGTTTTCCATTAGCTCTTTCATCTAGAAGAGTGACAGTAACAAGAGAGTGCAAGACGCTATTTTGTGTAGTCACACTCTGTTCGAAAGAATTCTTCACTCACCATAACCTAACTACCTAAGCCTGTTGTTTGAATATGATTCTTCATTGCAATAAATGGGATATGATGCTTTGATACTGATATATGGATTCACAGACACTGTGTACCATAACCTAGCCTTCAGAAAAGATTAACGGTGAATATTTGAAAGGCACAATACTGGGGCTAGTGACATCTCTCAGCTACAGGAAAATGAATTAAGCTTTCCATTAGCCTTTCCATCTAGAAGAGTGACTGTAACAAGAGGGTACTGGATGCAAATTTGTCACGCACACTCTGTTCGAAAAAATTCTTCGTTCATCAAACCTAAGTCCATTTTTCGAATATGATTCTTCACTCAAATAACAGGACTTGATGGTTTAATACTGATATGTAGATTCACAGACACTGTCTACTGCTTGAAAGGCTGAGGGATAAAAAATGCAATTCGGATGCATGCTTTATAGAATTGCAAGGAAATGTGAACAAAAGTCAGTTTTGGTCTTCAAACCTCGTTACAGAGAAAAAAGTTAGACCTTCACTAAAGATGAGATAGCAAAGCCATTTGAGCAAGCAATCACTTAAAAATCTGACATTGAAAATAATTTGAAGTGACACATCCAATAAATTGGGCTGGAAAACTCACTCTGTACTGACCGTTCACTCTAATTACTAATAATATTTAGAAACAAGAAGTTTGAATTTACTAGAAAATTTCTTGATAAGTTGCTTAGCGTCTTCAATAATTTTGCTTTTGACAAGGGAAAAAGACTGGTAACTTTCAGCGGAAAATTGTCTTGGATATTGTACAAAATTTAGTTAGTGGCACCTAGGACCTTTAAAGAGGTGCGATAGTTGTCGCATGGGGCCATATACGTGGTTTGCTAAAAACACATGCAAGATTTGTACAAGCAGAGCTTCAGCTCGGTTGAAGCAGAGGTGCCACCTAATATATATGGAACAAATAACTCTGGAATATGAGTGATAATGTATTGACTACTCTAGCAAAAAGGGACACCATCGCACTCATGAAGAACATAGCGTTCGATCCATTCAAACACTCTCTAATTAGGAAACAACACATAGTTTCCCTTCACCCCATGTGACTTTGGCAAACTCAAAACATAACAACAAATTAAGGGCTTATTAGAAAGTCTGTCAGTGTCACTCTTGTTTTACACCGTAAAGAAAAATAAAAATGGATAATGATCAAACTACAGAGCTCATGTAAAATTACAAACTCAACGAGGCGGACCGATACAATCTAGAATCATACATACATATGGCAAACATTCACTTCTCATCCTAATCAGTTGTCACTTGAGCAAACTTGGCCTCTCTAGTCCATCACTCAGCCTAAGACAACCTCTAGGCCCACATTTTCGAAACATAATTCCTAAATTTTCGCAAATTTTCGAAACTACTTCACACACAGAGAACTCTAAAGTTTAATCCCCTTTCTCATTTCTGGTTACCTCTTCATCACATATAACTGTAAAATTTTATCCATGTTACATAACATCACAGTAAAAAGCTTACCTCCAGAAAGGGTGTAAACAAGAGAGAGATTCCTTATGTCAACCACATCCTATAAAAACCAAGCAACACACAATCTTACATGAAAATGGGAATTGCAAAATTAGACAAAAATAAGATAGAATACTGTAATACCTCAAAGCTAGCGCCACAAATGAGCTTAACCCAGTTTCCTTTCCGCAGAGACTCTAACGGCGGTGTGATTCTTGAGGGAATCCCACTTTCTGCTATCAATCTTTTCACCTTTTCAAGGTCTCCATAACTCCTGTTTCGACCTTGCAACTGACCTGCAAATCGAAAGGACTAAAATTACATACAGAGATTGGATTTGTAACAAAAGCATAGATTGGAGAGAGAGAGAGAGAGAGAGAGAGAGAGAGAGAGAAACCTGGAAATTGTGGAGGTAGAGAAGCACAGCAAGAGAAGCTAAGAGCCATTGTATGTTTTGGAGTTGTAGGCTGACATTTCTTTTTTAATTTGTTTCAACATTGCTCGACCGGATTAGTGTAACACCCGTGACACGTAAGAAATTGTAACTTAATCAAGTACTCTATTAAAGTGTAACGTTCCGGTAGAAAAGTGGAGTTATAGTTCGGATATGTTTCGTAAAAAAAATAAAACAGTATTGTAAGTTGTAACAGAAGGTTAGGCATTAGGATAATTAAGCTACTGAAGTAGTACAATTAAGAAGGGTGTTGTTGCTAAGTAAATTGTTCAAAGTGAAATTAAATGCATTCTTAAATTCTGTAACCTTCTCTGCAGCTTAAATGTTTCATTTACATGGTTTTCTTCTTATCTTGTGCACATTTTGAGCAATGAAGTGTAAAAACCACCATGTTTTCTTCACCATCATAATCTTACTTTCATGCACTGCATCCAAACTTGACTCACAGTCACAGAGCTCTGATTCATTCATCTTAGCTTGTGGTTCCAACTCTACTGAAGCCATTGATTCCAGTGCTAGAAAATGGATACCAGACAGCACTTTCCTCACTTCTCCAAACACCTCAGTATCAGCCACAGCTCAGACTCAGGACCCTTCACTTCCATCCACAATACCTTACATGACAGCACGAATCTTCGTCTCCGAATCCACGTACCGTTTCCCTATCTCTCCGGCTCCACGCCGGTGGATTAGGCTTCACTTCTATCCATCTGTTTACCAAAGCTTTAGTCCTTCGCGCTCATTTTTCACCGTGACTGCTAACGGATTCACTCTCCTGAACAACTTTAGCGCGTGGATAACTGCAAAAGCGTTCTCCTTAGCGTACATCGTTAGAGAGTTCTCTGTAATGACACTGAATTCCACCACACTTGATCTCACTTTCACACCAAATGGTAAAGACTCTTTTGCTTTCATCAATGGGATAGAGATTATCTCAATGCCTGAAATCTTTCAGCCAGTGTCAATGATTGGATTTACTGATCAGAATATCGATGCAGCGTCCTATTCGATGCAGACGATGTTCAGACTAAATGTCGGGGGGCAGTACATTAGTCCAACTGAAGATTCTGGTTTAAGTCGGGTATGGTATAACGATGCACCTTATATCTTTGGTGCAGCCTCAGGCATAACATCACAGGCTGATCAGAATATAACAATCAGATATGCTTCTAATGTTTCAAGACTTGCCGCTCCTATAGATGTTTACAGGACAGCACGAAGCATGGGGTCGAATGCAACGGTCAATATGAATTATAACCTCACTTGGGTTTTCCAGGTAGATGTTAACTTTACGTATCTCGTGAGGCTCCATTTCTGTGAGTTTTATCTTGACAAGGTGAATCAGATGGTGTTTAGTATTTATATTAATAACCAAACAGCAGAGGCGGAAGTGGATGTGATCGCTTGGGCTAATGGGAGAGGCGTACCGGTGTATAAGGACTATGCTGTTTATGCTGATGGAAGAACTGGTGATGATCAGCTTTGGCTGGCTTTGCATCCTAATATGGCTGTAAAACATGAATACTCCGATGCAATTCTTAACGGTCTCGAGATTTTTAAATTAAGTGATACAAAGAAGAACTTGGCGGGACTGAATCCTCAGCCATCACGGTTGAAATCGGATCGGAGAAGGCGAAAGCAAAAGGATAATTTGCCATCAAAATCGAGCAACAATGGCATAATCATCGGTTCGGTATTTGGCTTGTTAACTTGTTTAGGGCTTGTTCTTGGTTTTGTTGCTGTTGTTAAGCATCAGAACAGAAGGGCCAAGGAAGGAGCATCTGGCTATGTTGGTTGGTCACCAGTTTACGGAAGCTCGCGAGGCACCAGCAAGACTAGTGGAAGTAGCAGAAGCAGAATCTCAAGCCTCAGTGGAGGGCATTGCAGGCATTTTGCATTAGCGGAGATAAAACTTGGGACTGATAATTTCAGCGAGTCACGTGTACTAGGTGTTGGAGGATTTGGCAAAGTTTATAAAGGATTCATCGATGGGAACACGACTGCAGTTGCTATAAAGAGGGCGAATCCTTCGTCGCAACAAGGCCTTCATGAGTTCCAGAATGAAATTGAGTTGCTGTCTAAGCTAAGGCACCGGCATTTGGTCTCGTTGATTGGAGCGTGTGAAGAGAATGATGAGATGATACTAGTTTACGACTACATGGCAAACGGAACTCTGAGGGAGCATCTCTGTAACACGAACAGTAGCCCTTGTTTGACTTGGAGACAGAGGCTAAACATATGCATTGGTGCAGCTAGAGGGATTCATTATCTTCACACTGGTGCAAAGCACACTATCATTCATCGAGACGTGAAGAGCACAAATATCCTATTGAACGATAAATGGATAGCTAAAGTTTCCGATTTTGGGCTCTCCAAGACAGGTCCCATGCTCAACAACCAGGCTCATATTAGCACGATTGTTAAAGGAAGTTTCGGTTACTTGGATCCTGAGTATTTCCGGAGACAACAGTTGACTGATAAATCTGATGTCTACTCGTTCGGGGTAGTACTTTTCGAAGTATTGTGTGGAAGGCCTGCCCTAAATCCAAATCTTGCGAAAGAAAAAGTTAGTTTAGCAGATTGGGCAGTGCGGAATCACAGGCGGGGCACTCTGGGGGAGATTGTGGATCCGAATGTAAAAGAGGAGATAAGTTCTGAATGCTTGAAGCATTTTTCAGATATAGCGGTAAAATGCTTGTTAGATAACGGTCTAGACCGGCCTACAATGGGAACAGTGTTGTGGAACCTTGAATACTGTCTTCAAGTGCAGAACAATCCAGATGGACCAAAGGTGATGGCGGAGAAAAGAGCAAATGATGAGTATGCTAAGCACGCTACGTTGATATGTATCGAAGAAGAAATGGATGAAGTTAGTGAGTAATCGGAGTCATATATAGCCATGCACAGATAGTGAGCCCACAAGAAGGGAGATGAATGAGGTTCTGTGTTTCATGCATCCTGTTATGTACTCCTATTTTGCATGCAATGCTGCATTGCATTTAGCTAAGGATTTTGTTCCTTTTACTTCACTAGTTTATATATATAGTCAGTGAATTTTGTTCTTTTCTTTCACTAGTTAATGTACAAACTGATATACGTTCTAATGGTTAGGCGGGTCGATGCATGCAAACCCAGAGTAGATCTCCAGAAGGACCAGAACATGCTCTTAACTGACTCAGCAAAATCTTGCAGAGGCAAACAAGCCACAGTTGAGATGGATATTTGATGGTGCAAGTGCAGAACAAGTGTTCACTATCTTGACTATAAATGCTGGGATTCCACTTATTCCAGAGATGTTGAATTTGTGTTGTTATGTAATCTGTAAAGACTGTAATATGCTTGTCTCCCTAGCTGAACAAGCCCTGAAATGTTCAATATCAATACAAAATTAGTACAGTACCGAGGAAAAAAACGTTGTTGATGAAGGTAGAACCCGTCGTTCTTGTTCTTCGTCAAGTCCTTAGATTAACTACTAATCGTGCTAGGTTGATTGCTGGGAAATTAGCTCGAACACAGGGGCGAATGCAGAAATTTAAATTAGATGAGCACAAATTTTAAAATGATAGTAAATTGATATGAGTGCGTCTCCTGAGAGACGTAGTTATAGAAAGACTATAAAGAGACATACTTTCATTAATTACAAATCAACCCCAAACTCAAAAGCTAGCAATTGGATCGGAATCCGGGTCAAAAATCCGGGTTATATATAAATACTAGACGCCCCGCGATTTCTGGATCAGAAACCATAACATTACACAGCTGCTAGAGAGAAAAAAAAA
>JAQRGC012282524.1:0-12952 GCA_028659135.1 Plantago lanceolata
TCATCATCATCGAACTGAGTCGGGTTGAGTATTCGGAGCTTCTCGGATTCCTCCTCGGCACGCTTGCGCTTGAGCGTCTTGCCTCCCAAACCCTCGTCCAAATTGCGGAAATCAATTGTGCAAGCCATTGTTGCTTCTTCTTGTTTGTTGGAGACTGGAAGCTGAGTTCCTCTTTTACATCTTTAAACCCTAGTTGTAGTACTTGGGTTGGGTTAGCACATCATTTCTTAATGGATCCAAATAAGACTGGGCTGTCACCTACTACTCTTTCAGCCCAATCTCTCACTGGGCTCCTATTATTTTACTCCACTCCTTTCTCCTCATTCATATTTACTTTAGCGTCCAAGTCTATACGGTCAGCACCACACTAGTGTTAGTGCGTTATCTCTCGAACCTTAAGCTCTAGTGCGCTCTTGTTAGCTTGCAAGTTGTTGTTACTCTCGCGACTGAGCGAATTTCAATTGTACAATCATCTATGTACATCTACAAACGTTTCACTAGAATAAATTTATTCGGTGAATGTCAATAAAATAATTCATAAATTTGTGTACATGTAATTGATTTGAGATGTTACTTTATCTCTATGTTGCTCATTGAAAATAAGATAAACAATCAACTGCAATCACTTTATCAACTATAAATTGATTGGTTTCGCCAAACATATAGTACTAATTAGATTTCAGTTAACTTATCAAATATTAGTAGTAAAAACCAGCAACAACTTAGTTAATTTAATTTTGTAGTAGTAGTTATGAAGTGTGTGTTTGTTGTAGTATGATTGTAGGTAGCGGGGTTATATGGAAAAAAGCATGTGAATTAGATGTGAAATTAGGACAAGAAGTAGCTTAGAGGTGAGTTTAGTGAGTTGAGTTCCCACTGGTTAAGCACCCATCTCATAATCTACTACTAGTACTAGTACCTCAGAAGAAAAAAAGAAAAAGAAAGAATAGATAGACGAGACGACAACCCCCCCATACCAAAATAACCCAGCAGCAGGCAATCTGCATCATCATAATCAATTCTTCATCACCAAAATCAAAAACAAAAACATCATCAAATCTTCTTTACTCATTCACTCAGATCCAAAATAGTAAATTATTCCATTCCCTGCCTGCCTCTCCAAATTCACATTCATTCATTCATTCATAGATCCATTTCAAACATTCATCACCATTTCTAATTCATCATCCATCCAATAATTATGGGCGCTTCCCAATCTGCAACCCAACAACAACTCCACAACCCATCTGGAGAAGAAGAAGAAGAAGAAGAATCCTCACAATCCTCATCATCAGAAGAAGAAGATGAACACCACCACCACCACCAGATGATAACCCCAAACAACAACACACTCAATTCCTCATCATCCGATCCACTACTCAAAAAAATCCTCCAGCAGGAACCTGAAATGCTCCCCTGCCACCAATCCGCCTCCCCACTCTCTCCTCAGCTCTCCACCTACGGCACTCCCAGAGCTCCCTCCATTAAAGTCTGGGACCCTTACAACGTCCTCGCACCCCCTCAATTCAACCGCACCTTCTCCGATTCTTTATCATCTTCATCACCATCTCTACTAGTTGATGATTCAGTTACCACTGAGGTCTATTTGATCAATCACGGTGAGTGTCATATGAATTTGAGGCCTGATTTGGTTGCTGGAAGGTGTCCTGATGCTGCTCTTACCCCCAATGGTAAGAGACAAGCAAGGGCACTTGCTGTCTTTTTGAAGTCGCAGGGTGTTAGCTTTACTGCTCTTTATGCTTCTCCTTTGGATCGAGCTCGTGCTACTGCATTGTCTCTCTGCCAGGTACTACTACTATAACTACACTACTCCTTTCTTTATTGCTGCCTGCTTTAACTACATTTTCTTTTCCATCTATTTCCAAATCAATATGTATGTATGTGCCTATTGAGGAAATGTATGCGTTTTGCCTCTACAATGGGTCATACTTGGGCCTCTGTCAAGTTGATAAGGTAAATGGTAGTTGAAACTTAGAGATCATACTTTAATAGTTTTATCAACTTGTTGAGGAGGCAAGTGTAGCTCTTAATCCTAAGATTTTTTGCAAGTTCGTTTCGTGCCATTACTATGCATTTACACTGGCTGATGCTTACGATTCATTTAGCAAAACAAGTTGATAAGGTAAATGTGGTAGTTGACATTTAGCAATCATAAAGGCTCCTACTTTGATGAACTTGATAGGGAAATGTAGCCATTGTGAGTAGGATTTTTGCAAGTTGGTTTCGCGCCATTACTTTGCCTTTAGACTGAGTGATACTTAGGCTCAGTTTGGCAAAACAAGTTGGTAAGGTAATTGGTAGTTTAAATTTAGAGAAGATAACGTATCGTATTTTAATGAATTTGTGGAGGAAATATAGCCGTTATTTATGGGCTTTTTGCAAGCTTATTTCGCGCCATTACTTTGCCTTTAGGCTGGTGATGCTTAGACTCCATTTAGCAAAACAAGTAAGGTAAATGGTAGTTTAAATTCGGAAATGATAAGGTTGGTAATATTTTGTAATCCTGAATATAAAAACTGATAACCTAGCTTACTTTCGCTAACCTAGTTTGAGTAGCTTCCAAATGTGTAAGCTGAACAATATGTAGCTACACATTCACTTAACATAATTATTTTGACCAAACACTTAAATAAGATGATTTGGCCGATAAACCAGTCGATAAGGGAATGCTGAAGAGTCTTAAACAGCTAAGTAGATATATGTCTGATAACAAAATCCCAAAAAGCAATGTGCTGAAATTTATTGATCATTGAAAATGGGGGTTGCATCAACGGAAGTGGAAGGAGATTTATTGCATATGAAAGGCAGGGATATGGTAATGCTAGAGTGAATAATAAATTAGTAGATAATAACTAGATTGGCATAATAGATCACAACGCCACTACTCCCAAGTTCAGTGATTATGTATTTTCTCATTATTTAGAAAGTCGTGTTGAAGGAGCATAAAGAATTGAGGTGATTGATTAACTTAAATATGATTCATTTTCTCTGATTTCGGTCTAGATAGATGTGTGACAGCCTCAGCTATGGCTTTTGATGATATATCTAGTCATTTAGGGTTGAAAGGGTTTGGCGAATTTTCTTGTTTGGGTAGTATCACATTTAAAAGTATATTTATGATTGCATTTAGGAAGTACATAGATATTAATGTGATCCATTTTTTTCTTTTAGGGAAGGCTGTATTTTTCTGAAGACTCCACAACTACTCCATATTTGCTATTTATTTGGAATATGTTCGATATGCTAAAACTGATAGTTACTCCTGTTAACACTAAAGAATGCTCTCCCTGCATTTACCTGATGTCAGATTTATTTCATTCTGATACGTAGATTTATCATAGATGATATCTTATGGTGAACATTAGGATATAATGTCGGTGAAAGTACTTCCGTTGGATGTATCTCATACGTGCACTTGATTCTTATATAGTGGGCTATGCTGTCTACTAGTTGTTCAGACATTAACCTGTCTGCTAAAAGTGCTTTTTACCCAAGTTTGTTCAAATTGCTCAAATCTTAAGGCTTCGATGAATCGTGTAGGAGTTAAATTTCTCAGAAGATCACATACAGTCCTCAGATGCTCTTGTGGAGATGAGTCAGGGGCACTGGGAAGGATGCCACAAATCAG
Organism: Plantago lanceolata; assembly: GCA_028659135.1. Classification (NCBI taxonomy): domain Eukaryota; kingdom Viridiplantae; phylum Streptophyta; class Magnoliopsida; order Lamiales; family Plantaginaceae; genus Plantago; species Plantago lanceolata. The sequence continues at coordinate 3,650 of JAQRGC012282524.1, forward strand.
ACATTTTCACACCTGAAACGGTGAGCTTAATGGAGAGATTCCAGCCTGATTTTTGTGCACCATCTGGAGAATCACTCAGACAGGTAGAATTTCGGATGGTACAATTTCTAAATGGAACGGTTGTGACAATTCCTGAAAAGTACAGATCCGACTTTTCTCCACCAGATCCGAGCGATAACCCCAGCTTCCAGAACGACGTTTCTCATGCTCTTGCAAATCACGATCGAGACGGTCCATCTCTAGCACCTCCCCAATGGGATTTGCTGCACAGACACCGACAAGGACCTTTAAGGAAGAAATCTGGCAAGAGTAGGCTGCAAGTTGTGACTTCAACTGGAGATAATGAGGCTGACGATGAAATGTCACCTCGAGAGCCCATGAACAAAGCTCTAGTTCGGGAACTAAATATGCGAAATGCACCGTCTACCGCGTCTTCTTGTGTTGGAGTTTTCAGTCATGCTGTCCCTATAAAATGTCTTCTGACTGGCATACTTAGCTGCAGTCCAGTAATGTCACAGAAGATGTGCATAGACGATTCCTCAGTTACCGTGTTGCAACATTCATGGAAGCTAGGGTGGCAAATAAAGAGATTGAACGATACCTCACACCTAAGGCTTCTGTAAGGTGAAGAAGATGGATATTGAGAGTAAAACAACATAATTCATTATTGAAATGTATTACATAGTTTATGATTGATTGATTGATTACAACATACTACATGTTGAAGCTAAATTTTTGCTTCTTGTGACATGATACAGTAGTATTTATTACTTGTATGGTGGTCTGGTTCCAGAAAAAGGATGGTTAGAAACTGGAGGTGGAGCAATAGTCCATGTGTGATTCTTCTGTTTGTAGCATATCCCTTGTTTGTGTAATTGTAGATTGAGAAATGTATCTCTCTATCTCAGTTTTGGTGTACTATCTATATTCTATAAGCCATTATTTATGAAATCCAGTTTTGCATAAGAATTTCATTTTTATTCCCAGCAGTATATAAGAAGATTGACATGTGCTGTGTGTACAGATTGTTCCAACACATACTTTGAGTCTGCGTACTTTTCATGCATTACTCAATTCCGGAAAAGAATCAGGCAGACTTGTTCCTAACTTCCTATGAATATTAGTAGCATTATAGATCCCTTTAATTTTACGGTCACAAATGTTGTTAAGTGCTACTACTATAAGAAAATCCAGACATAATTGAACATGTATGTGTGGCCGTTACAAAACTATTTCATCTGTAGTAGTATTTGAAAATATATAAAATGGAGAAACAATTTCTACTCCAAGTAGTACCAAATCTACTTCATTCAGACAAAACTTCCTATTTTACTTTTGGCAGGGTAATTTCGATTAAATAAAACCCCTGAAAAAAAAATACTACAATAACAACACTGTATTACAATAAAACCCGTCACAACTGCTGCCACCACAGTATGTCTTCTTGGCTGTAATCTTTACGACGCATGTCACAAGTTACATCTGCGCTCTGGCTTCATCAGATCACCTATGCTTTAGACTTTTTTGTGGATCCTTTCTTACCTTTACCATTTTTCCGTTTCTGTCCACTGCGCTTGTTGAATTCAGCTCTCTCACGGACATTCAGATCCTCGTATTGAATAGGTTTTATTATAACACCAGGTGTCTTCACCACCTGTTCAAACCCGACAAAGTGATAAGTTTTTAACAGAATAACTGGAAACCAAATCGAGTTGCTAGAAATAATATGAGCTCTGATGGCAAGACATGATCTACCAATGAACTTGAAAAACGCACCTCAGGACGAATGAGTGCTGCATGAACACTGGGAGGATTAGATTCTGGTGCAATAGGCATACGATTGCTTTGCTCATATACCTCCTTTGATGTGTATGGAAATGGAACACTCTTAATATGCAGCTTTTCAGTCTACAGGAAAAAAAAATGTATTAAATGCCAAGTCCAGTTATAAAAACCATGATATACCATGAACCAAGACACCATTCATGATCATCAAATTACAGAGGCATTGACAAAGCTGTAACTTGTGAATGCTGGAGCTCTCACAACACTTTACACGGAAAAAAAATTAACAGAACTAAAAATCCACTTGCTTTAAAGGCTCATGCTTGGTAGAAGGTAAAGTATATGCAAATAAGCATTGGTTTCACCCTAGTCAAAAAAAAAAAAAAGCATTGGTTTCTTTGAAGAACATAACTATGTATTTGCAAGACGCAGGCATAGCAACTGCATAAAGGACAATAAACCTTGTCTGGCCTGCAGCATGCTCAAATTTCATGCATATATGACTGAAAAGGTAAATCAACTTCTATCTTCTTGTTTGCCTTCTTACGAGGTCAACAATCAAGAAAGTTCAGTCTTTTTCTCCATACCCTCAGGATACATCCTTAGTTAGCTATCAGTAGAGCACACATGTTTATTTCCACGATGTCCTAGAGAGAAGTCAAAGCCTAATCTTTGCTAGAATTAGATCTCAACAATAGGACATTTTATATCTTATGATGATGCAGTTAGCGTTTAAAAAAAGAACAGAAAGAAACACTAACCTTTTTATCAGGTTTCTCTGATATAATGACATGAGCAAGATGTGCGTCCCCTCTCTTCTGTAAAGATTCTTCGCGTTTCTTTTTAGCAGCCTCATGTTCTAAGCGGATCACCTTAGGTATACCCCGTTTCTTCTGTACATCAGTCCACTGACCCCAACCAGGGATCACTTTAGGTTCTTCAGGTTCTGGATTTTCCTCATCAAGAACAGCCATTTTATCTTTCTCAAAAGCTTCTTCAACATCATCTCCGGCAAAAGCAAGTCGTATAAGTTCTTCTTGAGATGGGAGTTCATATTTGGACTTGGTGCCCGAAGATAAAATCCCATCCACCATTTCTTCTTCACTGTCAGTGTCCTCATCATACTCCCTCTGCATTGCAATTTAAAAAAAAAAAAAAAAAAAAGCGCACTCAAACAACTAGCAAACTGGACAATTTGACATACAAGCGCAAATGAACTGGAAATACCTCCGAAAGTTGACTATCCAGTTGCGGTCCAGCCTTAGCTTCGGACTCGTTGCCATTCTGCTGAACGCCGTCTGATGCTTTTTTAATCTATTCATTACCAATAGAAGCAGTCCAAAGTTAGTTCCACAAAATTATGTCGGAAATAGATCAAATTAATCAACATAGAAGAGTTTGACCTTTTTCCACGTGTCAGAAGCCAGATAAGCAATTTCATAACTTGTCTTGGGCTCTTGGTCTTCAGTGTCTTCAGAACTCTGTTAATGACCAAATTACATCTTAACTTGCACAGAACCACATAAATTCAAAAAGACAGCACATGTATTGTGGTTACAAAGTGCAAATTCTTAGGAAAACCATAGCACCCCCTCCCCATGGTTTTGGCATATGCCCCTGAGTTACACTAGAGTGAAGTGGTTTTTTCTAATGTTCAGAAAAAACAGTTTTTTTTTCCGAAGACTTACTCCTGAAGTGAGGAAAACATAATATAGAAAAGAGAAGGTGAGTCTTATAAACCTTAAATACAGAATCGTGGTTGATCCCAAGTGCGTCACGAAGTAAAGTAGTATCAATATCCGCCTTGCTCTGGAACTTATTATTGCTATTGAGTTCTGAGAACTCATCTTCCCCGGGCTCAGTATCGCTTTCACTATCACTGTTGCCAAAATAGTTGTCTGATTTGACTACATTCTTTTTGCTAGGTTCCTTGACAGATCTTTTAGGAGCACCAAAGACCATCCTACCACTTGAAGGACCATGATTTTCTTTTACATTGCCATCTTCTAACAAACTCAATGATGCTTCATACTCTTCAAGAGCAGCATTTGCTTCTTCTTCAGCAAACTCCTTTCTCTTTTTCATACCCCGAACCTATGAAAAATAACAAAGGAAGGAGCATATAAATTTGTCACCGACAATTTTCTTATGATTAACGTCATCAACTAATGATTTATAACACAGAGATTGCCCGGGATATTGTCAATTCATACATATCCATAAATAATGGGGCGTAAGTAGAACACAAGATAACATTACCATGAAGGGTAAACTCATCACTCCCGATTTAGGTAACTCTTCATCAGCTTCTAATGCCTTACGCGTTTTCTCCTTAGCCTTTATGAGTTCCGATTTGACATCGTGATCTGACTCAGCTGACATATCACTATCTTCATCACTGCTCTCATCACTGCTACTATCATTCACAGAGTTCATTTTTCTAGTTAAAGCAGCATGTTGGTTGAGCTGTTCGCCAAAAGCTTCACGGGTGGCTTCATCTTGGACGCTTAGCCCACGTTCTAAGATACGCTTTGCCCACCTAGAACTGTTTTTGTGCTTCAACCTCATACGTTCCTGCAGGAAGCAATAAATAAATATCACCAGAACATTCTCTAAAACAAAAAAAAAACGACAAAGGCCAAGCAGGCAAGACTAGTCCACTTCATCTAAATACATATCCAGTTACCTCGGCCCTTTTGAACTCTTGTTTCCTAGCAAGTTCCTTAGCAGCTTCCGGATCAAATTCATACGCAGCTTCGGCAGCTTTTCTTTTATCTTTTTTCAGCAATCGGTGATACGTCTTGGACTTGATCTTCTTAATACGTTTTGCCTTCAATTCATGGCGGAAAAGAAGACTACGCATTTTTGCAAGTCTGTCCTTGTGATTTTTCATCTCTTCAACAGATATCTGACACATTAATTCAGAATAAAATTATCAAGGCAACCATGTATACACTGGTTTTCATGGAAATGACATCATTGAGAAGTAAGACAGAAAGACAACAAATCAATAATCTATACATCTATAAAAGCAAATACATGAATGGTAGTTGGGAAACCATTTCAATTGATTTTGACTATTGAAATTGATTTTGACCTATTTATGAGGAAAAAAGAATTTTTTTTTTTTAGAAAACTACCTTTTCTCTAAATATTTTTAAGAAACTACCAACATTATTTTTTTTGTATAAATATTTTTATTCAACAACACATATTTAATATTATTATGTTTTTTCAAAGCACGCAATGCGTGCAACATTTTACTAATTATATAAATACAAGTCACATGTAGACTTTTACGAACTCTATACCTTGTTAAGTTCAAGAAGCCTAGCACCATCTTTTTTGTGAGCTTCAACAACTTCATTGTTGTTAACCAAGGAAGCAATATTCTTCTCAAATTCAGTTCTTGGTTCAAATTCAGAAGCTATCGCACCGATTGTTGAAAACCCCACATCGACATCTTCGTCGAAATACAATGTAGATGCCTCTCTTTGCTTCTTCACTCTAGGTTCCCATTTAGTAATGTCCTGCTTAGAATGTTCGTACGCAGCCTTTCGTTCCTGTCTCTCTTCTTCTGTCTTTGGAAGTGGAGCGAGAACGGGATCTAATTTGTTGCCCATGCGACGCAAGTTCTTTCTAATTTTGCTGAGGCCAGCCTTCCCTTGGAGTGGATCAAGAAGGTCATGAATGGTGATCGGCCCATCATCATAATCAGGAACATCACTTATGGGATTATTTTCAGATTCCATAGGAGCCTCAGAGGCGACAAAACCTTTCTTTTTTCTACCTGGAGTTTGCACAGGGAGCAGGTCATTTTTTAGGGTGACAGTGCATATTATATGAAATAACAGTATTTCCTAAACGTTAGGAAAAACTACGATTAACACTTGAGTGGGTGGTGATGTAAGTTTCACTATTGTGTATGAAATGTGATCTTCTAATGTTCAGGAAAAGACAGGTCATTTTTTTGAGTTTCACTATTGTAATAGACAGCAACTTCTGGGTGCAGAAAAAGAGTATGTGAATCACAATTTTCAACAGCAGTGGCGCAAACATAATCCGCGAAGGAAGCGCAACCGCAGATTTTGTGAAGCAATTGCAAACAGGAAGCAACTAATCAGACCCAATGATAATGAAGTTTTTCTCATAGCAAACATTTTTTTAAAAATCTCACTGAAAGTAGAAACAGACCCGTGTATCGTTGGAAGGTAAAGAGATTATACTTGTACAAATTTTCTTTTCCTCTTGTTTACTTCAAAAGAGTTGCAAACACTTGTATTGTAAGAAGTTTTGAGATTTACTACATTCGGTAACCATTAGTGGAAGACATAAAGACAAGATAGATTTCAATGATCAGAATAATATTAGCGTAGATAACATTCCAATGAGTTAATGTGAACATCTTAACAGAGGTATTCAAAGATGCTTTGGTATCTTAGGAACTAGGACTCTTTAAATAATGAATACATTTTGACACTTGACAATAAGGAATAATCTGCATGGCCCTCTAAAATTATTGCAAAAGAAGTTTAAAAAGTTCACACACACACACACACAATACTGTATGTGCCCTCCCTCATCTTTGGTATTCTGAAGCAAAGACAAACTAGTTGTATCCAAGATTAAGAACCCCTTTCAACCAAATCTAACCATATCATAAAAATGTTAAATGAGTACCTTCAAAAGCCTCACTTGGAAGTCCAGTAATCCCCTGCAACAACCTTTGGTGCCTTTCATCATCATTATCACTATCACCTTCATGGTCCTCATCGTCATCATCAGACGCAATATTCTCATCCTGAAAACAAAGCCAGCAAGTAAGCACCAACGAAAACATACATGTAGAAAACATGTGCACAAGTGAGAAAGCTAAACCTCAAAATCTTGAGGAAGCTCGTACTGGAAGTTGTCAACAGCATCAAAGCGCTTATTCTTCCTGGATTCCTCCTCAGCAAAAGCTTCTTCGTATTCATAGACGTCGTCATTGGCAAAGTCAGTATCTTCATAAGCATCATCAGAATAATCATCCTTGTCGTAAGTAGAGTTTTTGACATCAACCACTTTCCGCAGGGCATTGGGCAAGCGTGGTCCATGGCGAGCGGTCTTAGGTCCTCCCTTGTTTCTTTTACCACCACTAGTCTTATGAGGGGCAGATTGTTTTTTCTTCTTGCTGTTAAATCCTACTCCTCCATTTTGGTTGCGTTTTGAAGCAGCATTTCCGCCACCAGCTCTTGATTGTACCTTTTTCCCAGCCATCTTGTGTGTAGTGTGTATTCACTATTTCACTGATGAGAGAAGCAACATTCTTAATATGAGGAAGATAAAAAGAAAACAGCAAGACTACTACTACATACAATTAATTCACCTCCACTCCAATTGTTTGTTTTTGTAATTGAATTGAGATGGGAACATACAGTAGTATAATACGGCGGTGATTAGCACAAACAGATTAGATTGTAAGACATGAAAACTGAAATACAACATGGTTAGAATAGAATGAAAATACAACATGGTTTACTTTACTGACCTCACCGGGAAAATTCAGTCGACGGCGGCTCTAATTGACAGAGGTAGGCGGCGCCACCAAGGAATGAATTCTTCTTATTAGGGGTTTGATTGATTGATTGATTGATTGATTATTTTTTCCCCAACCCTAACAAACAAACAAACAATCGGCCGACGATTGGCGGAATTTGGGATTTTAGAGGGTTTATCTTACTTACTGCCTTTCAAGGGTTTTTCTTTTATAACCCGACCCGTATACTAATTTAATAGAGACACGGTTCTGGTCTGGTCGGATACGGATAGAGTGTCCGTCAAATATATTCGGATAGTAACTGGAAGAAATTTTTTTCACCGGTGAGACGGGATGATCCTAACTTGTAATTGTTGGACATTACCTTATTAAAGCATTACTAATTTACTACTACTTTTTTTTTAAATCGGCAAATATTACAACTACTCCTATGTTAATAGTATACACCTAAACCTCCTTATTTCTCCATATCTAAACCGACCTTATAACCCCACCACCGGTAGAGATCGAACCATGCATCTCTGCTCCACTACTCCAACCCTTTACCACCGCACCACCTTATGACTCCCGCTAATTTAATACTACTAGTATCATGTCCACTTTGTACTCATTACTTATTATTACTAGTATATGATTGTAATCGTCCATTTTTTTGTCGATATTACATTCTATGATAAGTTAAATTCTTAAAGTGTTTCTTTTGAGTTTTGACAGCAAAAACCATTCATAATTCATTGGTAAAAAGAGAAAAAGTCAGATCATCAGTTGAGTGTTTCCGAACCAGGCCCAACTGATCGATCAGTATCCAAAATTACACAGTTCTTAACACATCAAGCTCAAACCAAAGGCTAATACGTCCGTCCAAACTCCAAATTAACCAACACCAACTCAAAAGAAACTATACACTGGGGAGACAGATTTATCTGCCTCCAACCAGCAACCCAAAAACAGCATTCTCTTTGTTTATCAAAGCTATATATGAGCAACATTCGACATCCATACACGCACCAACATAACGACACCATCCCCGGGCCATTTGATCATCCATTATATAGCATCATTAAATGTCAATATCAAAGGGTTCAAAAGGTTCGTTTAGGTCTAGGCCTGGCAAGTCGATCAGTCCTCCTTGATACTCCAGGGGAGAATCATCCAAGAATGCAGGTTCATAGTCATAGGTGGCATCATAACTCACCAAATTTGCTAAATCATCATCTGGGGGATTAATCGGTTGTGGGAGTTGAAGTAACGCGGCCAAATGTGGTTCATTTATAACCACCGGCTCATGCTTATTATATTCACGGAATGTCAGCCCGTTGGCTGCAGAGCTGGGAGCTTCATTATTCAATAGTATGGCTGCAGGCTCGTGTCGGAATTTAACTTCCTTCCTGCCTTCAATTATCTAAGCAAAACACAAGAAGGATATGTCATGTGCCTATCTAGCTAGCCAGTATTGAAAGATCAATATATCAAGTAGCCCCTTACATATTTCCCATCTTCAAGATCTTTGTACACGTGAATGTAATCCCCAGGAATCAGATCATGGACATCCGCAAAATCACCTGGAGAAATTCATTAATTGATCGTTAATAGTAAAAGATTAAAATGTAGTGATACCGTGTGTATGTATACTGTACATACTAGCCAGAATGAAAGAGAAAAAGGTTTAGTTGTACCAGTGCCCTCCAAAACATACATTCTACTGCTGTTGTTGGGCCAATATCTGCGAATCAAATTTTTGTTAGAAAGCTGGCAGACTATATATAGTATTATATAGCATTGGCAAAAAAAGTTGATAAAATAGAAAGAATAATTAATTAATTAAGAAGCAATATATACACACAGAGACATAGGTACATATATATGATGAGGAGGTGATCACCTGAATTTGAAAGACCATTGATGGATGCCATCCATATCCAGCATTGTGATGGGAATCCCTTGTTTGGCATCCAGGCTAGGAAGATAACATTCAGCAT